>JANHFX010006351.1:0-39793 GCA_027560015.1 Chloroceryle amazona
GTTGTGTTTATTGTGTATGTTGTGTTTATTGTGTATGTTGTGTTTATTGTGTATGTTGTGTTTATTGTGTATGTTGTTCTTGTTGTTCATGGAGGATTTGCTTCTGGTGTGACAAGGCAGTCAAATAACAAAAAATTCTGAAAGTTGATTTTTGATGTACATTCAAATGTAACTGAATTTGCAAAACTCAGGTGCCAGGTAGCACAACTGCAAAGTGATAGCTCATCCAAAACCAGGTCACTGCTAACAAGTAGATGCAGCTGCAATCTACTAAATTATTCCCTGTTGGGAGGAGAACAAGACAGACTGTGGAGATATCTGAACCCTTCCCTCTCCTGAAAGTGCTGAAGGTTTCGGTACAAACATTTCTTCAGCAATTGTGATTTTTTTTTTTTTGTACATTTTGCCAAAGACCTGAGCTAACCAACTGTAGGCACCACAGGAAAGCTGGAGGAAGCAGCAACCCTAGAATTACCCAGCCTCAGTGAAAAAATGAGTTTGCTTGACATCACTAAATTAGAAAGAGGGAACTTCAAAGAATCATAGAAATGTCTGGGTTGGAAGTGACCTCTGGAGGTCATCTAGTCTAACCCCTCTGCTGAGAGCAGGGACATCTTCAACTAGAGCAGGTTGCTCAGAGCCTCATGAAGTCTCACCTTGAATGTCTCTGGGGATGGCGTCTCAACCACCACCCGGGGCAACCTGCTCCAGTGCTCCACCACTCTTGTGGTAAGGAACTTCCTTCTTATTTCTGATCTAAATCCACTCCTTTTCAATTTAAAACCATTATCTTTCATCCTTTCACTACAGGCCTTTGCAAACAGGCCCTCTCCAGTCTTTTTATAAGCTCCCTTCAGGTACTGGAAGGTGGCTATTACGTCTCCCCAGAACCTTCTCTTCTCCAGGCTGAACAATACCAGCTCCCTCAGCCTGTCCTTGTAGGAGAGGTGCTCCAGCCCTCTGATCATCTTCATGGCCCTCCTCTGGACCCGCTCCATCAGGTCCATGTCATTCCTGTGCTGAGGGCTCCAGAGCTGGATGCAGTATTCCAGGTGAGGTCTGACCAGAGCAGAGTAGAGCGGCAGAATCACCTCTCTCAATTTGCTGGCCACACTTTTTTTGATGCAGCCCAGGATGCGATTGGCCTTCTGGGCTGCAAGCACACACTGGCTGCTCATGTCCAACTTCTTGTCTACCAGCACCTACAAGTCCTTTTCTGCAGGGATGCTCTCTATCACCTCCTCCACATCCTGTGCTGATAGTGGGGATTGTCATGGCCCAGATGCAGGACCCTGCACTTGCTCTTGTTGAACCTCATGAGGTTCCTCTGGGCCTATCTCTCCAGCTTGCCCAGGTCTTTCTGGATGACATCCTGTCCCTCTGGTGTATTGACAGCACCACTCAGGTTGGAGTCATCTGCAAACTTGCTGATGGTGCACTCAATCCCACTGGTTATATCCTTGATAAAAATGATAAAAATGTTAAACAAGACAGGCCTCAGTACGGACCCCTGAGAGGCACCACTTGTCACTGCTCTCCATTTGGACTTTGAGCCATTGACCACTACCCTCTGGATGCAGCCATCCAGCCAATTCCTTATCCAATGAACGGTCCATCAAGTCCGTATCCCTCCAACTTGGAGAGTAGGATGTTGTGGGGGACTGTCTCAAAGGCCTTGCAGAAGTCCAGATGGATCACATCCACAGGTTGTCCCTTGTCCACTGATGCATTCACTCTGTCGTAGAAAGGCACTAGGTTTGCCAGTCAGGATTTCCCCTTACTGAAGCCATGCTGGCTGTCCTTGATCACCTCCCTGTCCTCCATATGCCTTACCCCATCTTCCAGGAGAATCTGCTCCACGATCTTCCCAGGCACAGAAGTGAGGCTGACAGGTTGGTAGTTCCCAGGGTCCTCCTTTCTACCCTTTTTAAAGATGTCCCTTCTTCCTATCACTCGGGACTTCACCTGACTGACATGATTATTCAAATATTATTGATATTGGCATGGCAACTACATTTGCCAGTTCATTCAGATCTCTGGGATGCATCTTGTCAGGTCCCATATACTTATGTATGTTCAGGTTCCTCAGGAGGTCATGAACCTGATTTTCAAATTCAATGGGAGTGACTTCACCACCTTGATTCCTGACCTGTAGTTATTTTACTTGGGAGCTGTTGGGAAAGAGGTTGCTAGTGAAGACTGATGAAAAAAAACTTAAATCATTGAGAACATCAGCCTTCAGAACTTCCACAAAGGCCACTCCTGTTGTCACCGCTGCTTATTAAAGTGGCAGTGCTTTTCAGAGATTCAGGCATCTGGGTTGAGCAGTGGTCCAAGTTTAAAAGCTCCCCATCTCTCACCTGGATGAATCCTGTGATGCTGAGCAGAGGGAAATATGATTATAAAAATCTGAAAGTATTAGTAGGAAGACTGTTGGACATTGCAACCAACTAAGTAAGCTCCTAAAAGCCTTCTATTCTTTTGGGTTCGGACTAGGATAAAGCCTCATCCCAGAACCATGATGCCTATTTACCATATCTGCTGCTTTTCCATTAAACTGGATACAACAGCACAACACCAAAGGAACTGTTCTTGCAACTATGACACTTTTCTCACCTTACAAGCTTATCTTTTTATAATAATAAAGAGAAAGTTGTTGGATCCCTTTATGAAGTGTACAATAAAAATAACACCACATGGGAAAATTATTATTGAGGCATTATTCAGGAAACACCTGAAATGAGTTTGCCTCTGCCACTTCTGTTTGGCTTCCTTTTGTGCATTCATGATACAACTTTCAATTACCCCTAAAAATAGTGTATTGTCAAGCCATCACGTGCAGGACAGCCAAATGATCATTTACTGAGTTTTAGCAGGCATTTGTTTCCTCCCCATTGTTTAACATACAGCCCTGGCCTTATTAATGCATATTATTTAAAACTTCCACTAAAAGGGGGCAATTTCTCTTCAGAAGATTTTCTATAATTGTCACAATACAACAGCAGAGGACTTTATAAGCAGTGCAACCCTGTGAGATGCAGACAAGCATAATAGCAGGGAATGAACAGGACAGTTTGGAAGTTGACAGACCAGATTGTACACCACTAACACAGGTGATTTGTCCAAAACCTGCCAGAATATGCTTTTCTGGAAACAGTGCTGATAACCAGCACAAGTCATGCACAACAGCTAAGCTGCAGGTGGCTCCCTCCCAAGAGGGCATGGCAAAACTGATAGGCCATAAACAGACTGAATTGGTCCCAAGGCAATGCTATCCCAAAAAATCCTATTACAATGCAAGAGTTCAAGACCCATCTGGTTGTGATCCCATACCACAGCTCTCAGCCTTCGGACAGCTCTGCTTTGTTCACTTGTTATCCACAAAATTCAGCTAGGCCTGGAGACCACCAAGTTGTTGAGTTCCAGTTTCCTGGAAAAGTTCTGTTGCAGGACATCTCACAGTATTAAATTTCATCTCAGACAGTTAAGGTGGTCCAAGTTTTAAACAACTGGAAAAAGTATTTTCCAGCAGAGGAAAGGAGGAAAGGAACCAGCTGCACCTATATCACAGTCCAAGAAGTCAAACCATTGGGGAAAAATATGCTTCTATTTTTAGGAAGAACAGCCTCCCACCAAATTATTGGACACCCCTCAAACTTGAAGCAATTCTCCAGTGTAGCTGATCTTTCTCCTTCACACTGCCTTTACAGAAACCAGCAAAGATGCATAGTTTAGTCCTACCTTGATATTTATTGAGAGAATTGGCTGAAGAACTATAAAATACAGTATTCAGCTGTCACAGAGAAAAGGTGATTTTATTTATTTATTTACTTATTTTTCTTGTCCCCTAACTTGTAGCAACATTATCTTCTTAAAAATTCTGGGATACTCATCTACTCAAGATCAACCCTGTTTGGAAAGCAGGAGATGTTAGAGGTAATCACATTATTTATTCCCCATTGCTACTAACTTCAAAACACATTCTGAAGTCCTAAGTCTTACAGTTGCCTTTGTCTTCAGACTGATGCACAAGCATCAGAGTATACCAAAAAAAACCCCAACAACAAAAACAAAAACAAACAAACAAAACAACAACAAAAAAAATCAAGTAGTAGTTCTTACTCCAATTAAGAAAACAGGAACAGCAGCACTTTGCCCCAGTAGTTTGTATCTGAGCAAGGAGAAGACTCCATTGTCTAGACAAGCAGGTATCTACAAAGCTACTATTACTGACTTCCCAGCTTTTACACTCTAAGAGCACCAGCTGTCCTGGTGATGTGGGGATTGACCACTGATACCCTTGAGGGCCTACTTAGCTCCCCTTTCACAGAAGGTAAGTATCACCCACAGTAGTTTTCATAGCTTAAAGACTGTTTCTGTTATTTTCATTGTCATTCCAAAAACAGAAAGCTTATATCACTGATGATAAAGAAGTTAAACTACATTTATGATGATTAAAACTACTGAAACAAATTAATTTTATTAAAAATAAGTATGACCCAAAACTGTAATAGCTTATGTGCAACAAAACCATTTTCTCAAAGCAAACCAAGACTTGTTTCTGCACTGAAGTCATTGTTATTTTAGCATTCTGCATTCAGACAGTATTTTCAGAGGCAGAAACAGATTTTGATAAAAACACTTGTTGGGAAGTCAATGAGCAGCAGGAAAAGTTACAAAACACCAGTTGCAATTCTGTTGGACTATCATAGTTATAAAAAAAATAAATAAAGCTCTTTGTTTTCCTCAGTGGATTCTATTTATTAGAGTGGAAAACACTCTTCTGATTAGATCTCCTACAGCTATGAACCTTCAATGACAATTCTGTTGTCCCCGTGCCCTGAACTCCTGCCCACTCTCACTACTGCTCAGGGACCAGTAAGAATAAGCACTGGGAGGCAGGATGACTTGGGAAGCACCCAGAACCTACTTGAGAGAACACTGAAACTTTTCCACTTCCTTTCAGGAGATGATTGGTTTCTCTGCCTTGCTGCTGAGGAACTCAAACACAAGGAGAAAGGAGAAGGTTAGTTTTCAAGCGCCTGTGTCCTAACAGCCTGTGGTGTCATGATCCAACAACATGATCGTATGTTTTCATTGTCCACACAGGGGTGTCTCCTACAATGAATGCATTGGTGGGAAGGGCACCCTGTGCAGCTGAGCAAATCTGCAGTTTTGCTGCAGAGGACTCAAGCAAGTACCTCCAGCAGAATTTTTTATCTCAGTCTCACCCTCTTCATAGCCTGGATGCATTCTGCACATCCCCAGCACCACAGCTGGCTTTGCAGAATGCACCAGCGCTAGACTGCAGTGGGGTGGCTGTCTTGCTTTAACCCTGCCAGGGCTCCCTTACTCTGAGAAAAGCACACAAAGGGAAATTCCAGCCTCTAAGTCCCATGGTGAGCTCAGACAAATACACATAGTGCAGTCCCACCCAAGGTCCTTGACTACTGGCTCTAGAAACCCAAGTGGCACATATTGCTCAGCAGCATGTTATGCTGACATTGTTCTCAGGCACACCATACAAACATGGAAATAATGCTGGGCCACACCACAAGGAAAGGGGGTTTCTTTCTATCCCCAACTCTTCCTCTCCCATACAACAACCTGACAAATGGTCATGTTAGGTGTGCGAATGGTGGGGCAAGGTCTCTGCTATGGCCTGAGGAGAGGTTAGTGCTCCTCTGAAAAGGACACACAGTTACTTCCTAAAAGGTCTTTCCTTTCTTGTTACCACCATGATGTTGCTCAGTCCATGGCTTCCTGGAAGATACATACTTGTTGCTCAGGGTGAGACTAAGCAAGGCATAAATCCTAAATGCTTCAACAATCTCACTCACATTGATTATCATCCAATGTAATATAAACCTGAGCTTGTCTAGAACTGCCCTATCTTATGGACACCAGAGTGATCTGATCTAATAATCTAATTCTTCACTCGAAACAAAAACCTGCTACTGCATCAGTACAAGAAGTTGGATTGGCACAGACAGAAGTAGAAAATATACATGGTTGTCGGGTGCTATTGCGGCAGGGAAAGGAGTTTGCCATAAACTGGACCTCTCACTCCATAAGCTCCTGGCTTGCAACAGGATCTAAATTATGCTGCAGGATCTGAATTATGAGTCTCTGGAAAAATAAAGAATTATTTAAACTTCTCAATATGTCCCTAGGGCTGGTACACACACACCACCTTTCTGCTCAGATGAGCTGTCTTCCTAAAACTCTACCTCTAATCATCCCAAGGCAACCTTCCAGAATTAGCTGGAGTGATGAGCTGTTCTGTCAACACACCTGCAGCCAGCCAGCCAGCCCCAATCCTCCTATACATTCTGAGAGTCATCCCAAGCAGCAGATTCTTCCTTCCACCTGAAGGCAGGCAAAGGTTTTGTGTTTCCTTATTGTGTGTTAATCAGGGACGTTGTAAACCATCCAGATGATGTAGCAATTGTACATGCAGGGGCTTTCAGTCAGTGTTTCTGACAGAATCCAAGCGAATGAGCAATATTATTCTATGGAAATATCTCCTCACAGACTTAGACCTGGGAAATGCTCCCCTGGGGATCCTTTTTCCCCAAGAAAAAGGTAAAATGCTCAATTTTAGCTAGGAAAATTCAGAACTTTTTGCCTCATAATTTTTCTATCTATAAAGCCACATTTTTGCTTAGGTTCTCCAAGGCAGAAAAATGGCAGTTTTTTGAAGCATTTTTATTCTAGGTCAGTTCATTATTTGGATACATTATCTTGAAAGGTGTTGATGAAACACCAGAGCTGACATCCAAGTCCTTTAAATGTTCATCTTTATGATCAGACCAATTCTCCTACGTTGCATCACATCCTTCTCTCCAGCAGCACCATCATAAGACTTTACAGGAATTGATTCCAAATTCCCATATACTTTGTACCTTAGAGCATGGTTGAAGAAAATTGAGAGAAAAGCACTGGGAGATCACAACATGCTGATATTTTCTGTGATTATTTTCAAACAAATAAGGTAATTTTCAAGTAACTGTTTATATCATTCCATAAATAGCTCAGATTGTTTATTCCCAGTGCAGAACAAAAATGGTATCTTTAAACATCCACATTTTCTGGGGGAGGACAGTACATTTTTAAATTTTTTTAATGTAGTCCAGTAGCCTCTGTTTCTACGGCATGAGTCACACCCCTATTCCGTGAAAGTCTGTATTTTATGACAAGCTGGAGATACCAGCAGAGACATCCTCTGGGAATGCACAGTTTAACAATCCAAGCTCTGTCCTCATGGATACATTTATCAAAAGAAAACATTGATTTACCTTGAATGAGGAAAACAACAGAAGTGATCTGCGCCTAGGGGAAACATACAGTGATCTCTTATGTGATCTGTGCTATCCCATCTGCCTTGCAAAAGGACTGCACTTTTCTGTGACAAATCTTTTCTGAAACTCAAAAGCACCAAAGACAAAAAAAAAGTAATTTTTACCATTCAAAAATCTCTGCTTGCACAAACTGTTCTGAATACTTCACCAGAAATACAGGTAGCAGAGGAACATACTACAAGTGCCAAGAAGCATCTGACCTCAGAAGTGGAAGGATGACACATTAGAAAAGCAGAAAAACTCTTCAACCCCTACATTTAGTAAAAAAGTAGAAACATATAAGATAGGTTTTACGTTCCATCATCGGACATTTTAGATGCTGTCACAACTGCTGCACAATTAACCTTAATTTCCTGGAATACAAACAACAGCGTAACTCTAAGGAAGCACCAGAGCAAGCACAATGATGACAAGGCAGTGTCATGCAGCAGTCAGGCCACACACCTGGAAGCAAAGGACACTTGCCTAGGTGCAACACAGCAGACCAAAGCTTCAAATCTCAAGGGCAAGAGAGGCCTGAGTGGAAAGCCAAGAAGTTAAATCTGTGTCAGAATCAACATGTAATTGCCTGTTAGCATCAGCAGAACAGCATGACTCAAAAAACAACAACTGCATGTGTACAAATAGATCTTCATAAATATTTGTGCTTGCAATACTGATGAAAAGAATAAACAAGTGAGGGAAGTAATTGTTAGTTCCTTCCTTCAGTAAATAAGAAACAATGCTCCCAAAATAGAAAATAAAACTGCGAAGATGTAAAGCTAAAGGAGGATAAGAATCAGGTCACAAGGCGATAACAGACAGAAGGGGTCAAGTTTTGGTTGGCAGATCTAGAATGACAGTCTTTTGGGATAACTTGTTTTCTGCCACACTACTACTCTCTCGAAGATAAACTTTATAGGAGTCCCTTTCAGAAGTAGTTTTAATACAGTGTACTAGCAAGTTGATCTCGGGGTGGATGGAGCATATCAGACTGGCTCAGCTTCTCTCATGCTTTCTTACTTCCTCCCCGCCCCACCCCGACCTCTGGTCTAATTCCACCTGTTTGTTCCTCAATAAAAACTGTGCTGACTTGCACTTCCTGCTTTAGACCTGAGAGATTTACACATTTTACTTCTAAAATGCATTCAGAACGTGAATTTACATCGTGGTTGGATGAGGAGTGATAATGCTCTTATTTCTCTAAGGTCAGACTTAGCAGGATGAGGGACATTCCAGTCATTAAAAACTTGCACAGAAAATGATCTGTTAGAGGAATGTTGAAAGACAATTGCTGATCACACAAAAAGATGAACTGGTGGTAGTATCCAACTCACATACATAAGCACAACAAAGATACATGATACTCTAGAGAGCATATAACAACACTACACACCACCCTCCACTCACTTTGGAGGCAGCAAATACCAATCATTTGGCTAAAATCTAAACAGCTTTCTTTCAGAAATGTACTTTCTAGACCCTGCAATTTAGAGACTTTGTCTTGGTGTATAACTTTCCATCTCACATGTAGCTTCCTTGACTCCCTGTGCTGCTCCTTCCTACTCTGTGAGAGTTGGAGACACTGCAATTTGTGCATAGCTGACTGGCTGGCAGAACACACCAGCATCCTGCTTTCATTTTGCTCTGAGTAGTCCAATTGACAGGAGGCCATTTTGAAGGTGAAAAACCCCCAGAAGCTACCTTTAAACAGGACAATGGAGTCAAACATCAAATACATTGCTCTGAAGTGCAGGACCAAGTGAAATACCCCACCTTGGCATGCAAAACCACAGCTGGGAATGGCAGATCTACGTATGTCTCCCTGCATGCCTACTTTATTGCAGCAAGGATCTATACTGTTGTCTTGGCCATCACACTAGGCAGAGCACTCATCCTTCTGCAAAACAGTCTCCTAATAGGAACGGGAGAGAACAAAAGTATTTGCAAACAGCTGTATGCTATTGACCACTGTATATATAATGTTCATAAGGATGGCGGTACAAGATCGGACAGTAAAGAGTAGTTGAGAAGTCTGCCTCTAACAGTAGGCAGCATTGAGTGCTTCAGAAGGAAAATCAGGATTAGGATACATGTATCCTTCTGTATATCTTCTGAGTTTAGATAGCAAACCGTTGTTTAGGGTTTTCCTGACAGGAAGTTACATCAGGATTCATCCTCTCAACATCTGTGTGTCAGATCCATTTACCAACATTAATGCTCTACAACATACTGAAGCAATTAAATCCCTGGGTTAATTGCACAGTCCTGAAAGGTCTTCAACCCTATCTTAAGAAACCTGCCCAACAAAAAGACCACATTCTCTAGAAATATGTGTTCACAGTATACTAAAATCCTACCTTCCAAGAGCAAATGCAAATTCACAGAACAGGCTTGATGGAAAAGCTCACAGGATCAGATGATACCCACCTTCTCTTTCAAAGAAGAGCATTATTGTCCCAGAAAGAGGAGAACAGCATGCAAATAGGGAAGTCTGTCTTCTCTTGTGGGTGAAAACACAATTTTGTGAGGTTTCCTTTTCCTTCCTTCCTCTTAGTCTCCTTCTGCCCATATACACCCTGTGCAATCCAAGCATGAAGACAAATGGAAAACAACTGAGCATTACAAGGGATCCTCTCAGAGAGAAATCTCTGTAAAACCTGAGACATTAAGAAAGTTGCAGGCTGATTAGCAAGTAATTCCTACTGACAGGCAGCAGCTGTCAAAAATTGTCTTGTGGTTTATTCTGAACAGGTCCCCTACTCAGTTACTCTGAGATCCTCTGCTTCTGGATCTCTCAGTGCTAATGCTCCATGCTTCATACCATGAAGCAGAATAGGGAGCAGATTGGAGACCTTTCTTTCCCTGGAGACCTCAGTCTGTCAATGCATGTGAAAGGCTGTTATCTTCATTTTTCATCAAACTTTACTTGTGTAACCTTTGCTAGTGTTTCCCAGGACACAATACAAAGCCCCTTCAGAGGAAAGGAGGTAGCAGTACATGGGTGGTCAGACATCATCTCCAAGAAACTGAGACTTCCCTTCAAAGCTGTCCACATAATGTCACTCTCCGACACAACGTTCTTAATTTTTACATAAACACACTTGCAGTGGTCTTCATCCAGGACAGTTACTCTGTCTAGCCCAGTATCCTCTTTCTCATAGTGTAAAAAGTGGATTATTCAGGAAGCATATTAAAAGGTGTGTGCATAGCACAGAACCCTGCTTTACAGCTCCCAGCAAGCAAATTTTGCTGACTTCCCGAGTTGAATTCTTTAACGGTCAGACACAGACCTGCTTTCCACAAAGGTACTTAACCCCATGAGGAGGTGTATTTCTGGCCTCCAAAATATCCTGTAGCAATGCATTGTACTTGGATTGTGTGTTGTGAAAACACTACTTCCCTTGGCCTACCTGCTTCTGAATAATTTCATTGTATGCCCCTGCACTTGACCTACAAATAAGCACGAGTGAAACATATTTCACTTCTCTGTTGATAAATGCACCATTCTCCAGCATGCCTCCTCAAAACTGCCTCTTTCTAAACAACAACAAAAAAAACCCTTTGCATAGTCACCTCACATATGAAACCTCATCATCCTAGGTGACCATCTCTGCATTTCCTACCTATAGCTCTACTGTAAAATTTCTTAGGTAAACTGTCCAGAATTGCCATGAGTATTGCAGATATAGGTGCAATATGGATTTATGTTTCACTTTGCTTTGATCTTTGTTGGTTTGCCTTTTGTACTTCCACTAAGAGCTAGGATGAGGTTTTCAGCCAGCCACCTACAATGATTTCAACAGCCTTCCGGACAAGCAAGAACTATTTTCATTGTCAACACCTATCCCTAGAGGAAGTTCTTCTTTCCCACACACATTGCTTTGCAGTGATTTGTAACAGTTTTCATTTGCCATATTCTCATCCATTCACACAGATTCATGAGACCCTGTGGCACCGTGCCTGTTAAGGGGCAGGCTGATGCAGATGCCTTTGCTTTGCAAATATTTGGGGAATTTTGTTACTCATTTTCAAGGGAAGTGGTTTGGCAGAAAAAAAACACAGGTATGCTAACACAATAGTAGTGGTAGAATGTGAAGTGATCAAAATCCTTAATAATAAATTTCATATTTGCACTATTACCAAATTCCTTTTCACTCATACTTGCAGGCATCCTAAAGAAAAGCAGTTCACACTGTAACTGTGTCTGTCTATTAGCTGTCAATCATAACAACAGCGCAGACCTAACTGAGAAAGGTTTTCACCTATCCCTGAACTGCAAGATGTGGGGGTAATGTTTTCCTTTGTTCACTGGGGCATAGTATCTGTAATCCAGGTAGCCAGACTCACAGGATTTTAAGCACTACCCTCTGGAGGTTACTCCACCTGAAAACATTAGTCACATGAGGAATGCAAAGTTTAATAACCAGACTCAGGAATCGGGGGGCCTCACCAGCATTTAGAAAATGACAGGAAACATCTGGTCCAAGATATATGCCACTATCTTCCAACTATTCCTAATCACAGAATTCAGTCTTCCTTTGCCAGTTGTCTGACAGCAGGTACATTGCTTCTGAAGCCACAACTGGAAGGAGAGAACTCCAAGAATGGCAATAGTAGACATAACTGGTAATAGTAATGGTAATAGTAGACATAACTGACTCATTGCAATGTCTCTAGGAGAAACAAGGTCTAACCTTGCCTCGGGTCTTCTTAGCACTTCAACATGCATTTGACTTTCCAGTCACATCCTTGTTGGTGTTTGTGAACCTCTGCTGTTAAGGAAGCCAAGTAGCAGGATGCTAGGCAGCGAGTACATCCTCCTGCTTGTACTGTGGTGCCAGTGGTAAGCATCCAATTCTTGTCTCTTGTGCATCTGGGGATCCCCATTCCTGGAAAAACAGTTATGTCTGTTTCACTTCGGACACTTCCTGCTCACAGGTAAGTCACACTAATAAGTACTGACTGGGCAACTCTCATCACAGGACTGACAGGCTCATTTGTGTGCACCAAGTGAACTTACAACTGACCTGAGTGGTCAAAGACTCCCAGCTCGGTGGGGTGGGGACTCACACTAGCAGTGTGCCCTCATGGAATGTGCTAGCAGCTAGAGATTAGGCAAAGCTCGCAACCCTGTTGTGGTCTGCTTCTTTGCATGGCAATTCTAGGCCCATTGCTCACCTTCCCAAGGTCTGTGATGTGCCAGAGTACAGGCATATATTTGCCCATCACCAGCACTAGCAACGCAGGGCAGCAGGTTTGACCAGGAGCAATGTTCATGTATGTTTAGGCTGAAGAACAACCAGAAAGTCCAGAGCCCTAACAAGCAACGGAGCACTGTTGCAAGGGACATACCCAAAGGGTACTAGAAAATTAAAAACAATAGCAAAGTAACTTAGCTTCCCTATGGAATTGCTCTAGATTTCACTCATTCTTGTTTTCTCTTCCACACATACAGTCCAAGATGACTTCACATTACAATAGTATTGTTTCAGGAATTAGAATCACAGAATGGTTTGGGTTAGAAGGGACCTTTAAAGATCATCTGCAGTGAGCAGGGTCATCAGCTAGATCAGAGCCCCATCCAGCCTGACCTAGAATGTTTCCAGGGATAGGACATCTATGACCTCTCTGGGCAACCTGGGCCAGTGTTTCACCATCAGTGTAAAACATTTCTTCCATCTAGTCTGAATCTTCCCTCTTTTAGTTTAAAACCATCAGCCCTTGTCCTGTCACAACGGGGCCTGTTAAAAAGTCTGTCCCCATCTTTCTGACACGCCCCTTTAAATACTGAAAGGCTGCACTAAGGTCTCACCGGAGCCTTCATTTTTCCAGTCTGAACAAGCCAACTCTCTCAGCCTTTCTCCATAACAGAGGGGTTCCAACCTCCTGATCATTTTCATGGCCCTCCTCTGGACGCTTTCCAATATGTGCATGTGTACTCCACATTGGGTGTCACCAGAGCAGAAGGGCAGAAACATCTCCCTTAACCTGCTGGTCATGCTTCTTTTGATGCAGCCCAGGATACAGTTGGGCTTTTTGGGTTGCAAGCGCATGTCGCATGTCCAACATGTCCAACTTCTTGTTTGCCAGTACCTGCAAGTCCCTCTCTGTAGGGCTAATCTCCATTCCTTCATCCCCTAGCTGCTACTGATACCAAGGGTTCCTCTGACCCAGGTGCAGGACCTTGCATTTATTGAGCCTCATAAGGTTCACACAGGACTCACTCCATAACTGACTCAGTTATTCAGAAAATCCTAAAAGAATAGCAATATAATTATCATGATTATTTTTGGTATCAAGCAGAAATCAGAAGGACTGCAATCGTACAGTAAAAGCTGGATGTGTTGTAGAAGGATGCTAAGTCATAAATATTTTAAGAAAAGCAATAAGCCAGAAGCCAGACAGGAACAGTCCACTTGAAGAATCATTTGGCCTATCTTGTCATAGATAAAATCAGCAGTAGATTTTGTTAGAAAGGTGACTTGTGTGTTGATTTTGGCAAAGCTGTCAGCATTTCACTTCTGATTATTATGACTTTTCAAAGCATTGCTTTTGACTCAGCTCTGTGTGAGTTGGGGTATGGCAACATCATCAAGTACAATCACAGCAGGAGCTCCAACATTCCTTCTGGCTTCAGCAGAACAGGTCACTGCAGGAAATGTTTGCTCTGGCTACATAGGACATTGAGCTCTGACCTCTTTAAGAGTCAATATATCCTGAACCACAAGACCATGGACACTGTAATTACTTTAACCACATACTAGAGCCTTTCTACACAGAGCACACACTTAGGATGTGAAGATCATCTCTAAGTGCTCTGCCATTATCAAGAGTTATTCGAACACAAAAATCAAGCAACAGAAAAACTGAGTTGTGCTGGAAAGCTTTGAGCAGTGCAACAATGGTAACTGCAGCTTTAGTACCATTTTCTGCTCAGCAGTGGGCAGAAGCAGCCAGAAGCTGGGCAGCAGTGGGAAGCAGCTGAAGATCTCCTGTATGGGATGGAAGATCTGCCCCAGAGCTCCTCTGGCAGGTGGCTAGGACATGCCCAGGCTTTGCTCGAGCCCAACATGAGAGGGTGAGAAGGGATGAACCTGAGCCTCAGCTCTCACTGGAGCAGCACCAGTCTGCTCCTCCACCAGGTGCGGAGAGGGCTGTGTCTACAAAGGACATGAGGAACCTCTTGACATTTACAGATAAATTAATACATATAGGTAAATCAAGATACATCTGTGTAGACAGAAGATAAATAAATTAAACATATAGTTAAAAATACAGATTAACTGAAATAGCAACTGGACCTAGTATCCATCTGGAAGAAGAGGTGCCAGCAATGCTGTGAATGGGACCACAAAGAGTTGGGCAAGCTGTCTCTGTCAGCAGTTATTCCTGCAGCCAAAGCCCAAGAGACATATGAAATCTGTTGAAACCACACAGAGTTATTGTGAGAAGAAAACACGTATCAGTGCACATTCTGGAATGACTCATTCAAAATAAGCATATGCAATCTCCACATTGGGTTTGGATGGGAGTCCTGGCTGTGTGCTAAGGCTGGTTTTGGATTTCCCAAGTATGCTTTTGGTCTAGTGCGACTTGTCTTGTAAGGACAGAGGCATCTCAACTACAAGACTGGGTGTAATAGTTGTAGGGGTCTACTATAGACCAATAAACCAATAGGAAGATGTTGATGAGGCCTTCTACAGACAACTGGAGGTAGCCTCTATAATACATTCCTTGGTACTCATGGATGACTTCAATCACCCTGGTATTTGTTGGGAAGTTAGGCATGTTCAAAGAGGCTCTTGAAGTGCATCAGCGATAACTTCTTAATGGAGGTATAGTGGAGGAAAAAATAAGAAGAGTTATTGTATTAACGAATAAAGGAAGACTAGTTGGGGACATGAAATTTGGGAACAACCTCGGCGACAGTGATCACGACATGGTGGAATTTAGTATTTTAAAAGGTAGAAGTAGGGCAATAAGTAGGATTACAACCCTGGACTTCCGCAGGGCTAACTTTGTACTCTTCAAAGATCTACTTGCAGGAATCCCATGGCCTAAGACACAGTTTCCCCTAACATCCTCATGAGCAAGCTCAGAAACTGAGATAGAACAACAGACAGCGAGATGGATTAAGAACTGGCTACACAATAGAGCCCAAAGGGTGTTAATCAATGGTGCCAAGTCGAGCTGGAGACCTGTAACTAGTAGAGTCCCCCAAGGATCAGTGCTGGGTTCAGTCCTGTTCAACACTTTCATCAAGGAAGGAAGGTAGGCTTTACTGTCCTTGCCTTTTAGGAAACTGAGGCACAAAGAGGGTATTATATCTGTCTTGAATTTGCTGAGCTCCAAATCCATCTTTCTCACCTGTGAGTGCTGCAGCTGATTTGTACAATGCTCAAGATGACCAGAGTTCACCTGAGTACAGGTATCAAGGGCCAGCTCTCATACCCAGAGCAAGGAGTTGGAGCAGGTGAAGGAATTGCTCTTCTCCCAGAAGCAGACACAAAGAGGCACCTGAGCTCAGGGCTACATTTCGCAGCACAGGATATAGGTTAAAATGACTTCCAGTGCCAGTTCAAGCTAAGAGGTCTAAGAGGTTGTGGTGGCAACCCTATAAAGTGCTGTAGCTAGTCACAGGCTCATCTGTCAAAACCCTTGGTGTTGCTGGCCCAAACTACCACCTTATCACAATTACCCAGCTCCAGATAAATACCCATCTACTCACTGCGTACATAAAAGCAAGTGCTGGTAGTCCAAGTAGTCTTCCTCTTTGGTAGAAAATACAGAAGGCTTACAGTAAATAAAGCTGACTGAATAATTATCTTCTGATAAGGTTTAAGTTTCAGTATGTTTCCTGGCTTTGTATTAAAATCATACCTGCTTCTATTTCTTTATCTTTAATAAGCTAGACCACATCATTAATATCAAGTCTCAGGGAATTTTAGTGGTTGTGTTTGAGCAGAGCCTTGGTTTCATACCATGATGAGTTTATCATATTGCATTGCCAATTGATCTACAGTTTGTTACTGTTTGACTGGCAACAAAAATATCCTTTGCTTACTAAAGTGAAAACCTAAACAATGCATACTCTTTTGCTAAAGGAAGATTGACCTGTTTAGACTTTATTGTAGAAAAAAATCCATCTTTCCTCACAAAGACTTTCCTGCAATCAATTTTCAGACTATAAAAACATATGAATTTTTACTGGAAAGTCAGTCTTTATAACATAAGTCAGATGTCCAGATCATTTCAGTATCTTGGTGGGGAAATCACAAGATCTAACATTTAACTTTGGCTTATAAACATCCTCCTGAGACAAAAACAAACATACCCCCACTATTGAGGTAACCATCTCACCTTGGAGTCTGTTTAAGTTCCTATGAAATTCAAACACACTGCTCCCTCAAAGGGGCTATCCCAGCTCCTGGTGGCTCAAAACTGTATCAAGAAAGGAGAGTCTTAGTGATGTTCCCATAAAAAGTAAAGTAGTGTGAGTCAAAATGAAATCCTAAACTTTCAAGCGGTTCTTTTAAAAACGGTGGTTTTAGGAGTAAGATTGATCTCTGACAGTTGCTACCCGCACAGACCTGTATTTAGAAATACAAGAGCTCCTCCTGATTTTACTCACACTGAGGTGGTTTAGAATAACTCCAATGAACTAAACAAAGTTGTATCTCAGAAAGGAGGATGCTGGTGGGAAAATAATAAAACCCACAAAGTTTAACTTCTCCAAACGGGGATTTCTGTTTAAGAGCTATTTCACTGTGACCTATCCACTGAGCCACTGACTTATGCCCATATAGTTCCAGGCAAAAAATAGCCTCTGTTGCTAAAACACAAACCCAGCTCATTTCCTTCCAGTGATGTTCAGAACAACAGTTTTCAGCCTCTTCAAACAACAGTACTGCTATAACACAAAGAGAAGCCAGGTCTAGATACCCACTGCTTTGCGCTTCAATGAAAAGCAAGGACATGGATAAACTGCTCCCAGACTGCTCAGATGGCTTCCTCCTTGTTTTACCTGGTGGTACATATGTGCGGGAGGAAGCAAACCAAGGAAATCAGTCTTGGAGAGCTGCTGGGAGCTCCCAGCTGCCTTTTGCAGCCCAAACCATTCCCAGCAACCTGGAAGGTGGGGACATCAGTCTTGATTCATCAGGACTCCTCTGGTGCTCTCTATTGTTTCTAGAGTGGCCACAGTAGAACCACGTGGGGCTGGAAAAAGCATTCATGGAAAATAAACTCAGCAAAAAGCAGCAACAAGAGAATGAGCTGCTACCAGGGAGTTCAGAGCTGTTCTCGGGACAAGTAGGAAACACAGGGAAAGTTGATGATCAAAAGAACTGCTGGGATTGCTAAAGGACAGTCTGCTAGAGATGATCTAATACTTTGCAACAAGTAATTTGGGCTGCAATCTCAATATCCACAAATAGAGTGAAAAATACATCTAACTCCACTTTAGTAGAGAGTTTTTAAAAGAGTCCCACAATTTCTAATTCCATCCGAGCCACAACAGGTTCAGCAACATCAGTAGCCCTAGTGGAAATTACTTTAAGCCTTTAGTATAGCAGATGGGCTCCTCCTATCAGAAGTTAGGTGACAGAGTGCTGATGGGAACCAGGCACTCCTCTCTGTGAGGACTCCTGATATTGCTTCGGGAAGCTGCAGATTTCTGGCATTGCACTGCTTGTACCTGGTCTGCTGGAGAAGCACTCGCGTGTCTCATTCTGAATGCCCCCTCCATCAGGAGGAGCTTTAGGTGCTGCACAAATGGAGTGAGCTCCCAGGCTATCTTCTGGGATCTAAAAAGCTCTTAACTAGAGAAGCCCTCAGATCATTACTAAAGCAGGTAATAGAAGGGTAACGTGCAAGAAGATGCACTCCCTGCAGAGGAACATACTTAGCTTGGTTGAGGCTAGGACAGAGTGGAACGTAACAAAAATTCACAGCCTAAGGTAAAAGCTGCAAGGCAGTATAGGAATAGGTGGATCACAGAGGGAGCTGCAGAGGTCTACCACATCCTCACTCTTCTTACACTCTGCCACTGTCACCTGCTTCAGGCCATCTTCTGACCCAATACAGCCCCTCTTCTGCTCACAATTTCGGGAAACAGACCATGAAGCCACCCAGGTTTCTAGGTGAGAGTGGGCAAACGCTTGGATTTGATGTATAGGTAAGCAGAGCAAATGCTCAGGTGCTGCAAGTGGGTGAGTTACATGGTCTCTGTCCCATGCAGTGCCCTGCTCAGCTCAGCCGCAGGGGGAAGGAAGCAACATCCCCAGGTCCTGCAGGAACCAGGGCAGAACATGCATCACAGAGCAGTGCTGTTACATTTAATTTTTCTAGGGCTGCCTGTTGACTTTGACCCTGCCAAGCTAACCCAAACAAAACTACTCAAGTCCCTTTTGACTCTAAGGGAAAAGGCTTATTCCTCCAGCAAATATTACTCTTCCTACTTAAATTACACCACTGATAAAATACAGAAGAGAAACTACTGTTGAATGGGAGCAAACAATAAAAGCAAAAAGTATTTGAAGTCTGTACTGACAAACCAGCAAACATTTACTTTGTGTAAGAGCGATTGTGATGACAAGGACACAGGCTTTGTCTTGAAGCATGATCCCAGGAGTATCAGTTCAGAGGAAGATTCTAGCAGCTACCCACCACTCCAAGTATAAATGGGTGATCAAGCACCACTTCTGTTTTCCAGATCTCCCTCAAGTTTTGAATTATTCCACCTGGGCAAGAATTCTTAGAGTATCCATCACTTCCTTCACCATAGCCTTTTCTTACACAAGGCAATCGAAGCTCTGTCAGCTAGTACCAAGCTTTCAAATCATACACTTAATTCAGTGCAAACATGTGCAGTGCCACTTTCCTGAAATCACTGTTCCCTTGAACTATCTAGGCTTGGCTTGCCTCTGTAAACTTGGGACCTGTGAACACACAGCATGGAAAAAAATCTTAGTTTCAGTCTCTGAAAAACTCATAGTTAAACCAGTTACAAATGTCTGCTTCCATATATTATCAGCAAACTGTCTTCCACCAATTAACTTTGTGCTCAGAAACTATCTACAAAACTTGCAACAGATTAACCAACAGCTTGTCTGGGAGCACTGAACTACTAGGTGATGGCTTACCAACCGTCTGCTGCGCTGTTATGGGCCTGTCATTCAGTCCCCTGTAGCATGGCATTTTAAGGGAAAGACCAGATTTCTCAACACTTGTCTTTCTAGGAGGAAGATATTCTAGATGTTGATGGTTAGAAAACTGCCTAATTTGCATCCCAGACGTTCATGACCTTTTTTTGCGGTTTTCTTCTCCTGACAGCATTATCCATCAGTTCAGACTCCTCTCCCTTCCAAATATGCAGTTGTTTTATTCCACTTAGCCTTCTCGTCAATGTGATCTTGTGTAATAAGCACCGAGAATCCTCAGACATCTACATTGTCATTCTGCAGAACTGAAGCATGCAGGGGACTAGCGCCCATCACAACTTACTTGGTGGATCCTCATGCTAGATTTGTCTTTTTCACAAGAACATCATATTGATGGCTCGTAGTCATCCTGTGATCAGCCAGTACAGAGACACCTTTCTCCTTCTCAGTATTTTCTAACTGATGAGATCTCTGCTTAAGAATAGGTTTTTGTTCTTAGTCACTAAGTGCCCTTGTATACCATACTGCTTTCAGCCCATTTCTACTGCTCTGGTCTCAGCATTCCTGGTATGATATTCTGGCCCTTCCTCATGCTTAAGTTACTTCCTAACTGCTAGCCAAAGCATATTTTGTTAACCAGCACCAGGTTTTCAATCCAGGGGTATTAATTAAAATAGTAGATAAGGTTAAGGTCCAAGGAGTACTCTTCACTTCCAGCCATCCCAATATTTCCATTTTTGGTAGTGCTGATTGTCTCTTAGTAATTCTTAATGCACCTTTTAGCAATACCCATCTTTTCTCTCAAGAAGTCATTTCCTGTGGACTTACATATTGAATGATGTCCAGCTGAGAATAAGAGGCAGAGCAAGTTCTGCTGGCAATGTAATTCTGCCCCTGTACTCGGTACTGGTGAGGCCTCACCTCGAGTACTGGATGCAGTTCTGGGCCACTCACTTCCAGAAAGATAGGGAGGTGCTGGAGCAGATCCAGAAGAGAGCGACAAGGCTGGTGAAGGGACTAGAGGGAAAGTCTTATGAGGAGAGGCTGAGGGAGCTGGGGCTTTTCAGCTTGGAGAAAAGAAGACACCGGGGGACCTCATCACTCTCTACAACTACCTGAAGGGAAGTTGTAGTCAGGTGGGGGTTGGGGCTCTTCTCCCAGGCAACTAGGGACAGGACAAGAGGGCATGACCTGAAGCTGTGCCAGGGGAGGTTTAGGTTGGATCTTAGAAAGCACTTCCTCACAGAAGGGGTGACAGAACACTGGAATGGACTGCCTAGGGAGGTGGTGGAGTCACCATCCCTGGAGGTGTTTAAGAAAAGACTGGATGCTGCACTTAGTGGTATGATTTAGGCTGGACTCGATCTCAGAGGTCTTTTCCAGCCTCAGTAATTCTGTGATTCTGTATAAATGCTCTTGATGCTCATTCTCATTTAAGGAATTGCTTATTTCCAGTCATCTCTGACTGGTTCCTAATGAGCTGAAACTAGCTTCTAGCAGACTCAAAGATTACTGCCTGGCAGCCACACCCCTAAGTATTTGCAAATAATCAGAGGCACAAGCATGCTTAAGCACCAGTGGGGAGAGACCATGACTGGCCCGTGCTCAGATGTGTCTTTCCTATGATCAAGGAGGGCTATCAAATACACATACATCTCCTCCTTTGTTTCAACCCACAGAAATTGCAGCACCATATCTGATCAGTCAACTCACTGAGTGGGCTAGTGTTACATTCTTACAATGGGGGCATTCCCTGAGAATGACTTCTCTGCCTTGTCAGATAGGAAAAACATGACATAGATAATATGGAGCTAGGGAAACATCTGAATAAGTATAGCAGACATCCATGATTTAGGCCCTATTGACCTTCAAAATCATGTAGGAGCTCTTCTTGTAACTGCAAATACCTGTAAAGATACTACTTTGGATTTGCTGGGGAATTTAGGCTGTACTTTCTTTACAGCCTTCTGAAAATATTACCAGAAGCTCCCAAATTCACATTTCCATCAAGATCAGCCTTCTCCTCCCAAACTCCCTGTCCAGTTTCAAAGCTACAGAACACAAAGGTGGATGTTCATATGCATTTAGACTTGATCCACCCAATCACACCATGCAAGTGGATTAGGTCATGCTCAAACTGATGATACTGGGACCATCCTTGAGGGATTTTGCATCTCTGTCAATGGTGAAGTGACCTACATGAATTAGACAAGCTCCCTTCCTCTTACACAGTTATGAAGCATAGCTACTCCCACCAACTTCTCACTGAAGGCAACAAAGGTAGGGTCTCCTTAGAGAGATGGGAATGGTTATAGCACACAAAGATCACTTAGGCTTGAAGCCTTAATAGGGTTTCAGATCTCTAGGCTACTGCTGCAGTCAATGAGCAAGCAAGCTTCACAGACACAAACCTCCTGGGCTAGGATATCTGCAGCTGGGGAACTCATTCATCTCCAGAGATCATCAGCCTTCAAAACACTAAAATGAATGGCCTTTCAATCACTTTATAGCAAGAAATAAGACCATTGTCAGGCTGCACTTCAACCAGAGCTTAAATTCAATTTTTGTTAAAGATCACACTCTGGGCAGAATCAAGGCTCCCTGCCATTGCCCACCTTGAAGCACTGGGACATCTTTCCTCTGAAAGTGTTATGGTTTAACCTCAGACAGCAACTAAACACCACACAGCTGCTCACTCCTCTCCCTGCCTAGTGGGATGGGGAGGAGAATCAGAAAAAAAAGGTAACAGACTCATGGATTGAGATAAGAATAGTTTAATAACCAAAATGAAATATTAGATTAATAATGTTAAAATATAATCATAGCAATGAAAAGGAATATAGCAATAATAAATAAAACCCAAGAAGAAAAAAGTGACGCACAATGCAAATTGTTCACCACTGACTGACCAATGCCTGTGCAGTGATTAGCCCCTCCAGTTTATATACTGGTCATGACATCCTATGGTATGGAATATCCCTTTGGCTAGTTTAGATCAGCTGTTCTGGCCATTCTTTTGCACCTGCTCACTGGCAGAGCATGGGAAACTGAAAAGACCTTGACTTACGATAAGCACCACTTAGCAACAACTAAAACATCAGTGCGTTATCAACATCATTCTCATGCTAAATCCAAAGTACAGCACTGCACCAGCTACTAGGAAGAAAATTAATTCTACCCCAGATGAAACCAGGCCAGATGGCCAGAGCACTCCACCCGCAGAAAGTTTATTTCTTTGCTACAAACTTAGTCATGTATGACTCATATACATGGGATTTCTCAAAGGAAAAGTAGATGTGTTAGAAAAACAATCCAGCTGAAACAGATCATTCCCTCCTATCCACAGCACAGTGTCACTGGGGCTCCCCAGTCTCTCTCCTGAGATGGCAGTGGTAAGGCAAGAGCACAGGTTTCAGTGGTGTCTGTGGGAACCACCAACCCACAGAGGCCAACAGCTGCCACAGCCAGCAGCTGCTACTTTCAAAGCAAGACATTATGCTTGACAGGCTATTAATAGAATCCTAAAGTTACCTGAAACTGTGACCTCTTACCTCACGTATCACTCCTCCCAAAAAGTATCTAGCATATCACAACCTCATTTTGCTCTCTATTCTGCACTGGCACCTTCTTGACACCTCATCGGATATCAAACATCTATTTTACCTAGCTGGTTACACACAGGAAAGATAAACTGTGCTACAAGAAAAGGATGCAGAAGCCACACTAACAATGTGTCTGCTTGACACTGTAGTTGGATGCCAGGCATCCACAGGAAAGGTACCTCCCCACCACATTGCATGGATGAAGAGAAGGACTCTGAACATGACCCCCAGCACACGCACATGGTTTAGCACAGTCCAAGGCAACCCAGGCAAGGAGAAATATTGCCAGGCTGATAGAGTCAGATGCTGGATTGAAGCATCACTCACCGCTGCCAGCTGTAAGCCTCCCACTCAGTGGCACCAGCACCAACAGAGGCTGGCAAGGGAAGCCATTGGTAACAGGACTGACACAGGAAATCTCAGTCCATCCTGCAGTACAGGACACAAACTCTGTATTAAAGTCCTTGCCCACGTGCCTGCAAAAACAAAGTCTCTTGCAACTGAGTAAAAGATAAAGGTCACAGCAAAACCAGTGAGTTTCACAAAAAACAGATAATTCTAAAAGAAAATTAGAAGACTTTGGTTTGTTCCAGTGAATCTGAGTCAACTTTTCATCTATGTTTTTTGTGAAACTTCTCTGGCTTTCAGTGACCTTTCTCAGACAGCTGCACAGCACCACCAGTCTTTGATATTGGAAGTTAAATGCATCATTGCACAACACAGTGAAAGGAAACAGGCCCCGAGAGGTGGATCTGAACACTCAGGCCTGTGTCCCAGAAGATTCAGACACAAAATATGATCTACAGGCATCCAAAGTCTCTACACTCGCAAACCAAATCTGCCAGTAGGAGTGTAGGCATCTACATGGCATGTACACAGACACAATCTTGAAATTTCTATTTCTAAGAGCCTTGCAGGTTCTTGACTTACCCAAAATGAGTAACATAGGAAAACACTGCAGAAAAACATCAGCAAGCTGAGTAGAACCTCTCTGGAGTCCACCTTGGATACACTACAAAGATTTGGCTAATTTGCCTTTTTTTCCTCTTCCTCCTTTAAAGGTGACAGCAGAGGATGAACTCAGCGGTAGGAGGAAAACACCATAGGAAAATGTCACTTCCTTTGCAGACAAGCTGTTAAACCGAAGAGGCTTTTGTAAGGATGCTTGCAGTGTCCCCTGGTTGGTTTTGCATCTGTCAGGTAGGATCAGAAGCTGGGGTTTATCACTAGTATCGCCTCCTCTCCAAGGGATAGTATTGTCTCTCATCAATTGGAACAGAAGTAGCACCAAGGAATTAAATGAGACAAAACCCCAAGGCAAGAGGTTTCATGGGAAATCTCTCAGCACCTTTCCATGGTAGAACATTCACCTTTCTAACAAGGGCTTTAATTGCATTCCTGGTTTTGTAAGAAAGCTCTTCTCAGATTGAGTCTCAATTCTGGGTGATTTCAACCACCAGTTTCTATTTCTTGACACCAGCTATATGTTTCCTTCTGTTTGTGCCTCTCAGAGTAGTTTTTGTTTCCTTGGGTGCCATTCTGAAGCAAAGCATCTTTTCACCCAGGGCATCTTCTTTCCTATCACCCTCCCATTACTTCTCAAACACCATGCACATCTACTACCATTACCAATACAATGTGCTGTATCACTGGCTATGAAATGGCTCATCAGAGGAGGAGGGGGGAACTTTGCTGATTAAGCAAAGCAGGGGTCAGGCCTTGTTGAAGACTGTTCTTTGTGGTTTAGCAGGTTTGCTAACTTACTGCCATAAGCTCAGCAGCATTCAAGCAGAGAGGTAAAGATGCAGTTAAGGCAGTGTGAATGCACTGGAGAGATTCTGACAACCTGCAAGTTACTGTAAGTATTCTAGGAGGACCTCTTGGGCCTGTGTGATTTATGATACTTCTCTGCAGATGCAGCTCTTTGTAGTGTCTAGCTCTAGTACAGCCCAATGTAACAGGAGACCCTGCATCTGAGATACCACAGGGTTTGGACCAGCAAGAGTGTGGTAGCTCCAAACTACACTAGCACCAGCTGGACCCAGGCTGACACAGTCTTGTGTCTGGCTTGCAATTTAGAGAAACCAATGCTCCTGCAAAGTTTACATTGTCATGTGATTTTTCATCTTTTACTAGAAAATGCACTGACTCAACACCATGTTCCAATGGCTGCATCATGCCATCAATATCATGGAATGCCAGAATCATCATCTAGGTTAGAAAAGAGTTTTAAGATCATCGAGTCCAACCATTAACCCTACTCTAGCAAGTCCACAACTAAGCCACCTCCCCAAACACCAAGTCTATACAGCTTTTAAGGACATCCAGGGATGGTGACTCAACCACCTCCCTGGGCAGCCTGTTTCAATGCCTGACAACCGTTCCAGTGAAAAAAGTTGTGAAAATGTCCAGTTTAAACCTCCCCTGGTGCAGCTTGAGGCCATTCCCTGTTGTTCTGTCACTAGTTACTTGGGAGAAGAGACCAGCACCTGCCTCTCTACAATGTCCCTTCAGGTAGTTGTAGAGAGTGAGAAGGTCTCCCCACAGCTTCCTTTTCTTCAGACTAAATAGCCCCGGTTCCCTCAGCCCTGCCTCCTAAGACTTGTTCTCTAGGCCTTTCACCAGCTTAGCTGCTCTTCTCTAGACCCGCTCCAGCACCTCAATGTCTTTCTTGTATTGAAGCGCACAAAACTGAACACAGTACTCAAGGTGTGACCTCACCAGTACCAAGTACAGAAGGACAATCACCTCCCTGGTCCTGTTTGCCACACTAACACAAGCCAGGATGCCACTGGCCTTCTTGGCCACCTGGGCACACTGCTGGCTCATATTCAGCACCACAGATCCCTTTCTGCTGGGCAGGTTTCCCGCCACTCATCCCCAAGCCTGTAGCATTGTCTGAGGCTGTTGTGGCCCAAGTGCAAAACCTGGCACTTGGCCCTGTTGAAGCCTGTATGACTGTCCTCAGCCCATAAATCCAGCCTGTCCAGGTCGCTCTGAAGAGCCTTCCTACTCTCAAGCAAATCAACACTCCCACCCAACTTGGTGTCATCTGCAAACTTGCCGAGGGCACATTCTATCTCCTCATCAAGATCATTAATAAAGATGTTAAACAGAAGTGGTGCCAATACTAAGCCCTGGGGAACGCCACTTGTGATATGTTGTGGCTGCTTTGGCAGTTTGGGACACTAGTGTATATATTATTTGCTTAAGACACGCAGCACAGGCACCAGTAGACCAAATGCCTTCAAAGCCTCCAAACTGTGGCAGGGCAACACCAGAATTCTGAATCTTTCAAGATTCAAGCATTGCATCAAACTGTCAATGGATAGGTGATACTTTGGCAAGGGAAGAATGAGACTGGAGCCCCCTGATAACTTCTCACTACCCAGAGGAAACCCTAGGGAACCTCATCCCAGACTGGTGGATGGGTGTAGTCCACAGTGACTCAGTGTAAGGACTGTGCCTGGTGGGGTGTGTCTCCCGTAGCTCTATGGTAGCCCTGGGTTCCACATTGCCTGCTGCAGCAGCACCTGGAGACCCCACACCCACATCTCCAGTAGACACAGGGCCCTGCAGGTCAGGTTGGAAGAAGCTGACCCCCTCAGTACCTCCCCATGGCATTTAGACACATCTCCTGAGCAAGGCTCACACCTGCTTGTGAAAGTGCACTCACTGGTGATTCAGAAAATCAAAAGCACGGGAGGGCCACATAAGCCATTTTACATGTAACCACAAACCACATCAGAGCCACTCAACCAGCTCATATGGTGGGAGAAGGTACAGCTCTGAGCTTGCTTGAAAAAAGGATGCTCAGAGACATCTTACAATTAGGGCAATCAAAGCCTTTTTAGGCACTGAAAGAACTATCTGAACAGCAAAGGAGTGAATCCATTAGACTATCAAAGAAGTGGCTACAATGTTAGGCTCATGGGGAATTTCATCTGGTTCTCCCTTAGAGCAAAACTTTTCTGGGATAAAGAATAAGTTTCCAAGATTGTCAATAGAAAGCTGTCAAGAAAGTAGCTGCCTTCAGATATGAGCACATCCAGACTTGCTCAGCATCATGTTTTGGAAAGGTCAGAGCCACTCAGTGCACAAAACTGGAGGTTTTGACTCATCTTACTAGCATTGTTAAGGTTTTCACACCCATGGCTGACTCCAACCCCATTTCACAGTGGTGTGAAACCAGCTTTGTCAGGGCTGGGTGTTACCCTAAGCTCAGAGGCTGGTCATAAAACTTCTGTTAACATAGTTGGGAAGGCCTCATAAGGTCATCTGCCAGGCGCAAATTCTTCCACCTCTTGATCTCTCCTTAACCCTCCAAGAAGTATTTTCCCTTGTCATCACCTCCTCCACATGGAGGCCACCTCATTCTCATAGGGCAGAACAAGACTGGGCTTACAGCAAGTCAATGTGACTTTGGATAACTCTAGTCTTCTCCCAACATCAGCAAGACTGTCAGTGTGGCAGTGATGAGAGCAGGCCATAGGAACTACAAGTCTCACCTGGCTGTGACATGCATTCTGCCAGGAATTTGTTTGCTGGGGAGAAACAGGCCAGAGGCAACTGCACACTGCTATGAAGGCAGCAGCCAAAATATTAGAAAAAAAATGTCACAAAATATGGTGTATGTTGAAATAAGACCCCCAGTCCAAATACAGGAAATCACCCATGAATCAGAAACCAAGAAGCAGCCACAGCTCTGCGAGCAGTAACTGCAAACACCGATCAGTGACTGCAACCACAGACACTGTTGCTATTAAATGTGGCCCTGATTACCATGGCACCAGCTTGCTCAGTCAGTAGTTACTGAAAAAATTTCCTCAGTTGGGAATAAGAAAGTACATCTCTGGCAGGGCACTGAATACTTATGTCAACCCCCAGGCTCTTTCCTGTGCTCTTAGCTGCCCTGTTTATTCTCTGGTTTCTATCTTCTCCTAGCTTTGTCTCCTTTCACAAGCTGGAAGTGCATTCCGTTGAATCACAGGGAACAAAACAGAGGCTAGTGTTGTGCTGTCCATAGACATTTCTACAAAGAAAGCTCAAAAGGAAGGACAGATGCAAATCTGAAAAAGGAGGGGGCTCCTGGCAAAAGGGTCAGGTGCTTCTGAACTTCTCTGGCTTTATGTCACAGGTTGCTCAGTGAGAAACAAATCCTAGCTTGCCCACCACACAGCCTGCTGGGGTACACACCTATTTCAGTGGTGGAAGAGGGTATCCTGTCTCAGAGCATCTATGAAACTGAAGGAGTTTTCTAGCTCTGCCGCTCTGAGGAAGCCTCAGTCTGGCATCTCCCAGAGAAGGCAGACATCTCTTAGAATCTCAGTGTTTCTGCAATACTCCGCCAGAAGTGGCCTGCACAGAGATTGAGTTGAGCAAGCCTCAGTTCACACCTTTCCAAAGGCTGCATCAAGGCCTGGGTGGAGGCTTCCATTCCAAGAGGCAGTTTCTCCCATCTCCTGCTCACACAGTTATTCTGCACCCAGCTGCACATATTCCTGCCTCTAGCCAGCCAGGAGGCTGTAGTAGGAGGAAGCTTAGTTTTGACTGCATAAGATGGTCTTGTGCTTCCAGACAGCAACAACAAGGTTAACAGTATATCTGTTTGGCTTGGGAATAAATCTAGGACTGAGAGATTTAAAAGCCTGACTACTACTCAGCCCCAAACACATCAATCCCTAGAGATTTGAAGTAAAGTTACTAAAATACCTTACGTGACCAGGCTGCCAAAGGCTACATGCTTCCACACTGGGCACAGCATGCAAACTCCTGGTTTGACACAGCCCAGCTGCAAGGTAACCAGATGAGCCTTCACCTTCTGATGATGAGCCTTCATGGGCTCCATGCTCTGTTCCCAGCTGTGTCAAGAATGCAAGTGTTTATCTTTTCTTTCCTAGGAAAGAAACATAACCCCCTTCTCCACACAAGCTGGCAAATGTGTCATCTGGATTCAAAAACAGACACAACAGTGAAGAGCAGGGACAAGCAGTGCTGTCTTCCCTGAAGTACATATTCCCGAGTTTCCTCAAAGGGTGCATCATAGCTTGTCCAATACTGTGGTTGAAGCAATCAATTTGGAGACCATCTGTCCAAGCTAATTTCAATAGATTTCCTTGCTAACTGGAAGGGGGTGGGGGGAGGCAGGGAGAAAAGAAGGATCCCCAAGAGAGACAAAGAGAGACATGGTTTGCTCCATTATTGATAAATGCTGGCACTGGAATAAACATGATTAAGCAATACCTTAATCGGGCACAGACATTTGTAGGCAGGATGTTCCTGAAAGCCCAAGCTTCCATCAAGAAAAGCCAGAGACAAATGTTCTCTTAAAAGTAAGGCCAGGAGTCAGGGACAGCTTTATCCTCTTACTCCCTTTCCTCACCTACACCCCATGTTATAGCTTCAATTCCTGTGTGAAGTACCACAGCTTCCTCTGGCTCATCTTCCAGCTGCATCACACTCTGCTTCTGGATGCTTTACCCTGTGCTCTGCTAGCTGGTGCAGTGGGGAGCAGAGCATGGGCCTGATCATCTTCACAGAGCACGTCGGCATACCTGGGAATTGCAGAAATGCTCACAACTCTGACCAGGTCACACTCACACCCAGTAAGAGCCTCCAGCCACATCCTAATGAAGTTCCTTGACTCAGGGACTTCATGCGCACATCTGGTGAGACACAGAACAAGGAGCACAACATGCAGTAACTGTTTTCCCACAGCAGCACCTTCCCATTAGCCCTGTTATGCTCCCAGTGCCACACAGGCAGGCTCAAGTACAGGTGTGGGTCATCCACAGGCCAGTTCCCCCCAGCCACAGGTGCCCCTTGTGTTTGGGCTAACCCATAACTTGCTGTAAGGGAACATGGCCACTTTGCACATCAGCATTCTGATCACTTCTCCAGCATGGGGGGGGGGGGGTGTGCTAATCCTCCATTACCAGACTAAAGTAATTTCTGCTTCGCACAATCCTCATGCATTTTGCAGTTCAGGAGCTTGCACTTGAGCTCAGTCGCTGAGCCCTCTGATTTCCCTTCCCACGTGTCAGAGACACAAAACACCAGATACAGCATGTGGGGAGAGTGCTTGTCCCCCGGAGCAGCCTCCCAAATTTCTACGACAGGGCTGAACATCCCAGGCAGGCTAAGGCAGTGCTCCAGCCTGGGCTGATGGATCTGGAACAAGGAACAAAGAAGACTGCACCAGAGTAGGAAGGGTCTATGTAGATGTGGGGAGGTGGCATTGAGGCGAACAGGAAGGGGTGTGATTCAGGGAATAAGGAACTGCTCCTGCACAAGGCCAGGCTACAGGGAGCCCAGCCTGTCCCAGGACCCCTTCAGGAAGCAGAGAGCAGGATTCTTCCTCAGATGCAGGATCTCACCCCAGAGAAAGCTGAGCTTTTTCCAGCAGGCTTTGAGGCCACCCTGCTCTTTTACAGACCTTCCCTGCCCTCTAGTGGTTTTAGGGGAATTGCGCAAGAGGACAACCACTGGAAGAGCCTCTTCCTCCTCTGTTACCTCCCCAGCAGGCAGGTGGGCAGTTACTCTCTGGTACTGGCAGCACCCTATCTTCCAGGGGTAAAACAAAGCAAGCTGTTTTGGCAGGGAAATGCAACTCTCTGGGGTGGGACACAGGTTCAACCAACCCTTGAGGATTTGGGGAGCAAAGATGCACGTTGCTGTTCCAGAGGTGAGGGAAGCAAGTGTAGGGCTCCTTCTCACCACCTTGCCCTCTCTCTCCAAAGAGACCCATGAGGTCTTGCTCAAAGCAGTAGCTGTGCTTAAGGATACAAGGCTACTGGGATGGTGTGGAAAGAATCACCTGGAGCGTGAAAGATTTTGCATTTTCCACTCTTGCCCAGCATACATGGAAGTCCCTAGTACACAGCATCATGCCCATTTCACAGGGAACCAGGGAACCCACAAGCTAAGAAAGCACCTTCTTCCCAGTGGAAGCACAATTTTACTGATCTCTCACACAACAGAGACCAATCCGTGACACAGAGGTGGTGTCAAGCCTGAAACTGGAAGGATTTACTGTAGGCAAAGAGCAAAAGTCCATCTCTTGCCATTAAACAAAATAAGCTTTCTTGGCAAGGGCCAAATGTCACTGGGGTTGTGGAGGCTCCTTGCAGAAAGCTCTAACTGCAATAGCAGAGTATGTCCCACCAGAGTGCTTCAAGTTGGTAGCATTAACCTGGCCTCATGCTGCTGCAAGCCATCTCCTGGTCAAGCATCACTCCACTATGCTGCAGCATCCATCTCTGACCCCTCCTTTGCTGCCACCCTTTTATGTCTTCTGCATGAGACTGTAGTTTGTGAATCTGTGCTCCATCTCTGCTATTTATTAGCCAATAAACTTATAAACCATGTCTGGAACTGCTGCTTGTCAAACCCTGGTTTATACAGACATCTAGCAGTCTGGGCTCAAACCCCACCAGTGCCACCACACAACAGCACTATTGTCATGACTTATTTGCATCATAGAAGTAAACCCAAGGTGTCCCTGTGTTGAACACTGTACACACACAAATCAGCATGGTCCAAAATGCTGGTAATTAAATAAGGTCATTAGGGAACCCATGGCACAAAACAAATGCATCCAGATCAATCCAGAGCTCTGACTTTTTTTTCTGGTCAGTCCCTATGGCAAGGGAAGACAACAAACAATCCGTATGACACAAATCTGGTAAAAATATGTGCATCTTTCACACCAAAATGGATAAAAGAAGCAGATTTTGCAAAGCAGTGTCTTGCCAACACTAATCTTCCCAAATTCAAGATAAAAAGGACTGGAAGATGACAGGAAACCCAGTCTGAACAGGCTGAATGATGAATATTGACAGCTCTTGCTTAAAGTAATACACACAACACCCTGTCAGATGACTTGGAGTACCCAAAACGGGAAGCTTCAACCTTAATTTGTGTTTCTACTCCTCCACTTTGAGACAAGGACATCCTGTCTCCACTGCCAGCATACCCTGAAGATAGTAAACTCAGTCTGATTTCAGAGTCACTTACACAGGTGGGAGTGAGACAGTTCACACCAGTAAGGGTTCAGACAGTTTATAGTCAGACAGCTATGGGTCACCATCTAGGTATCCAAGACAGACAAGAGGAATTCTGAACACCTACTACTTTGCCAACAAAACCAACCAAACAAAAAGTAACCACCAACAAAATCACTGAAATCTCACAGGCAGGGAGAAAGCAAGAGAACATCACAATGTGCCGGGACTGCCCTAGTAGCAGTGTACGCTAGACTCTGCGCCCACAAACTGCCTTGGTTTTCTGAAGTTCTGCTATAAAGCCAAAATAGAGGCGGCCAGTCTTCCTATTGCTCTTGCAGGCTGTGATCCTCCCACCCTGGTCAGGATTTCCACCACCAGGCTCTCCACTAACACATCCTCAACTTGTTCTACATAGAAACACCGTATGAGTCCGTCCCATGTGTGACAGTGCAGTACTGCAGGTGAAAGGGTTGGAGCACAGGACAGAGCAGGGCAGAAGAGCAGGCAGCCTCAAACAGCAGCGTAGTTCAAAGCAGGAAAGAGAAAAGCCACCCCCAGGAGGAGTCCCTGCCTGCTTCTTTCAAAGGTGACCCAGTCCCAGGCTGCAGCTGAGGAGCTTGGCTCTTTGATCTCCAGAGCATATTTGAATTTGAGGAGGTGGTGATGCCCCAGCAGCTGCTGCAAGCAGCATTTGAGAGGTGTCCCACCACCTCTGAAGCTAAGCAGGAGCTGCTGTTATCAACCCTAGCAAGATTATCTCGGTTTCCTGAAGGGGTGACAGTCTGAGTCACTCATCAGTGGGAGGGTAGTTTCTTCATATGCCTGTTGGAACAGCCAAATTGTGTGGGCAAGGTAAAAACAATGCAGATGCAAGTTATTATGGGAGCAGGCAGAATCACCAAAAGGATAGTATTTTTCCTACTTATTTGGGTATGTATAATATTCATCACATTAGCACAGAGAGCTGCTTGAACCTCTTCTCTCCCCTGTGCCAGAGCTGATAAACACAGTGCCAATGTCCCAGAGTTTGGGGCCCTTTGGTTTGCTTCATGCCATGCCGCCTTGCCATCATATTTCTGATCTGTATCCACACACACTTATTGTCCTTCCCCTCTGCCTATCACCCAGTAGGCCCATCCATACATTCCTCCAGGGACTTCATCTTATATCAGACTTTCCATCTTTGCAGCCTTCAGCCCAGGGCAGGACAAATTGGGCAAGTTTCTTACACTAGGTACCACTTTGGGCAGTGAAGGCACAGCAAGCTCTGGGCAGGCAGGCAATGCCATCCAGATGAGCTGCCTTCTTGCTGGGAGAACAGAATTCATTCCCTCACACTCTTGATGCCAACCCTCGCTCAGTCATCATGACCCAGGGCAGAGGGATTGGCCCCGCCTGATGCATGCCCCTTCAGCAGGCAGGGTGAGAAACAGCCACAGGAACCAACTAATGTTTGGTGGTACAGCCCTTCCCAGTGCCCTTGACCTCTCAGGGCACAGCTTTGCTCACTGCTGGGCTACACACCCAGGCCTAAGGCATGTTTCTCACATGAGGGGAGAAAAGGGCTGTATCTCCTCTCAGTTACAGCTCTACCACTTGCTCCTCCACACCCCCACAGGGCCTCCTCATCAGCTGCACCTCACTCTGTGGCTGCTGGAAACTAACCATTTGAGAAAAGCAAAAAACCCTTCCCAGGACAGCCCAGTAGCTGCAATTAGTAAGCACAAACCTCTGCACTACCTAGGGTATCAATGCACCTCTCATCCCACCCAAAAGAAAACCCTGCACACGATAAAGTCCAAGGCGCACAGGAGCTGACAAGGGCTATGCTCCATCGCATCAGCCACCTTCACCACTCCTCTGCACTGCCAACACACCCAGCCTGAGCAGCAGTGCTTTCACCAGGAGCAATGCTCACAGAATTACCATCCTAAAAATAAACACACTAAGATCACACGGTGTAAAACCTCGGAAGAAAAGGCATCATAAGAATATTCTTGTCCTAACAGCAGAGTTCCACCTGGCCCAGAGATTTTGTATCTTTGGGGATGATTTTGCAAAGGATTTGAAAAACCAACTCCTTTACCAGCCAGCATGGGCAAGTGAGCCACCAGCATGGTCTTCAACAAATACTGAAATGAACAGCCTTCTAATAGCTGGGAAATAGGTAACACCATGCTGTCCCAAAACTGGTAACACACATGCATCCTGTGACAAAACTCTAGATGTAGGCCTGGGCAATTGCAATGCTTCTGCCTAAGCAGGGATTAAAAAAAAAGGCTTTGAAAAGAGAGATAGTGTTTCCCTCACTTAATTAAAAGCAGCTGATTTCATACATGAAAAAAAAAGAGTGAAACAAAACTCAGCCACATCTCAGAAGTGGTGTGGATGAGAACTTGAGGCATTTACAGGATGGAGGGAGCACTGCAGGGAAGGAGGTATGAACCTTCCTCACTCAAAACCTTTCAAAAGCCTTCCTAAGGATGTGAGGCTGGAAGGTAGGTGTCATCCCACCTTTCAGCCTCACCCAACAACCCTGGACAAGCACAGTTTACATAGATGCTACAGCAGGAGGGCCTCACTCTGAGCAGTTTTGAGGTCCCTGGCACAAAGACACTCAAATGTTGACATTCAAATAAACCAGGGGGAGCACATAAGAGTTACAAACAAAATGGAAAGACATGACAGAGAGGGTTTCAATCCCTCAGTGCAGCTAATCAACATACACAGTTCCTTTGCCATTTTCCAGCCCAAACCAGAGAGAAGGCTGGAAGCACACTCAGCTGAGGCACAACAGGGCAAGAGGACAAGGCATGGAATGAGTTAAAAGAGCCCTTTATACAGGGGTTGCTGCCAGCTAACTCTGGGGTACCAGTATACAGCCATTTCTTCTGAAGCCTGCTGCTTCCTTTTCTGTGCAGGCTACCAGAGAAGTCCTGGGTTAGAGCAAGTAGCCCCTTTGCTGCTAGACCCTGGGTCAGCACTGGTCTTCAGAGGACATGAGAGCTGAGTGGGTAGATCTGCACTCCCCGCACAAGGGCATGGAACTAGTGTGGTGATGGTGGTGGAAAAGGGGTTATTTTCTTCTGTGTCTAATGGAAATACCTACTGATAGTAGGTATTTCCCAGCTACCTTATCTCTCCAGATCAGCTATCAAAGGGGAAGCATCTGTATTACACTGCTTCAGATCAAACAGATCAAACTGAGAGAGTTTGAAGCGAACTGCCTAGAGGCATCTCCAACACCACTCCTAGACTTAAACCCACACCAGGCAAAGCACCCACTGCAGCTTTGGGGCAGGAACCCCTCCGTGCTATAAGACTATCAAGTCCCTCTCCCCACGCTTACCTCACACGGAAACATCCACAGACAGCTTCATCCAATGTCTGCAGTTGCTCCTCTCCAGTCCAGCATATGCCAGGCTGCACCGGTGGCTTTACGGCAGGAGAGCTGGGAACACTCCAGTTCTCATGCCTTGTGGTGGGGCACAGCCTCGCACATGCCCAATGAATCAGTTTGTCCCAGTGTGTCAGGCAGCAACCTGAGGGAGAGTCAGTGCTCACAGAGGTACAGGAAGGGAGCACGGATCTGGTCAGGTAAAATAATCAAGACTGGTTTTTCAGGTGGTTTCCTTTCTTGTAAACACGTTTTGATGCCTGTGTGACTGCTGGTTAGCCGAGTCTTGCTCTCTTTCCTTTGGCTGCTTTTTTTCTGTGTGAACACCACATGCAGGATTTAAGGTTCACATTTTGGTTTATGACCACAGAAGAATATTTTTGTCCTGAAGGCTCCCAAGGCACCCGCTCCCAAGGCAAGGCCTGCAAATAGGGTAATACGGAGCTGCACGGAGGCGCAGCTTTCACATTTTTGCAGTTAGGCAGTGTAGACAAGACGAGATTATGAGAGGAGAGTACAAAAATCCCTCTGCAGTCTGGCCATCAGTCACATAGGAGAGACTAGAACAATTTATGTCAAATAGTATTCTGCTGTCTTTGGGAGTTTTTCCAGCCTCTGTATCACCAGATGTCCCAAAGAGCTACCAGAGATGTGGTTCTGAGCAGTTCCACTGCAATAACCACGCCAGCTCCTGGGGCAGATCAGACACCCCCAGCCTCTGTCTGCTCTTTAGTGCTACTCAGTAAATAAATATTTGGCAGATTATTTAGAATCCTTCAGAAGCACTTTCTCAGCTACCAGAGACAGTTAGCACACAGCAAACCCCAAGACAACTGTAATACCCCAGGCCTAATCAGGAACATTAAGCTGCAGAGTTGAAAGCAACGGTAGAAGAACAGCCCCCAGCCTCACCTCTCAGACAGCACAGCACAACTAAACTAGCCCTCCCTCACCTTATCCTGCTTTAAGTGTTTTGGCCAGTTAGGACAATTAACCCTGGGCTCAACCTCCATCTCTACACAGATGCCTCAAATCAGAATTGCTCACCTTAATCATCCTTACCTGGGCAAACCAGGTGTTTTGCTTTTTACCCAGAATAGGCTGGTTTTAACCAGTAGACCTCAAGCCTTTCTCCAGTAAAGGAAAAAAGCTTTCTGTATTTTTTTTCCTCAAGAAAGTAGGTGTGAATCAGAACTTAATTTCTTCTCAGCAGTTCCTTAAACACTATGGTTTAAGTTGAAGTGTCACTACAAAGTAGATGCTGCAGAAGTTGGCTAAGAAGCAGGAAGGATAAAGTCACCCACTGCTACCTTTGGTGTCTGCTCCTCTGCTCAAGGACCTTTCTGCTCCTTGCCAGGGGTGAGCCACAAGGAGTTACTTGTCCAGGACAGTCCTGGAGACCCTTCTCCAGGGCCACTCCCTCCAGAATGTGGTTTTGTATTGTACCAGAGGGTCACATCCCTTGAGCTGGGGTTTGCAGCAACAAATGATTCATCAGCAGTTGTACACCCAGGGGTAGGTCACCTCCCAGGGTCCCCCCTGTTTTCTGTTCTGCTGTTACTTGACCTTTCCCTCATTTTTGCAGAGGGGATTTGATCAATCCCATCAATGGTCTGGGGATCCTCTAAGGAATATAAACTGCTTTTAGCTACCTTTGACTGTCCCTTTAGAAACAGTCCAGAACTCTTAAGAACTGCAGGCCCAGACTGAAATTAATAGTGCCTGCAAGCCAAGTCTGTAGACAATAAAAGAGTTCCAGTAACACCTATGGGTGTTAAACAATGGAGACAGCTTCAGCTCTCCCCTGTTGACTGAGCTGGGATTGGACCCTGATAATTTTCCCAGTGTTCTCTCAGGTGTCATGTTGGCTCTTTGGATGTTTGCACCTACTGTCACACGTCACTGGTGTGTTTCCAGTCTCCGGATTTTCCCCCTCTTCCAAAGTTTGCACACATTTTCTCACACAACTCTTACAGACTTTTAGATACAAGTCCTAAGCCAGATCAGAAATCATTGAACAATACCTTATTATTGAGGGAGTTGATTTCTCTTCCCAATTCTTTCCACTTCTCACAGCAAGTCCTCCTTACCCAAATAACAGACTTTTCCAAGCCTGTGGCAGTTCTGTTACAAATGCTTGACTTTTTTAGGACTTTTTTTTTTTTTTAAACATGCTTAGCAATAAAGACAACAGTGACCCATCTTTTGGTAAGGATGCCACAGTTAAACAGGTTACCAAAGGCAGAGGAGAAGCAATGGAAGTCTGCAAAGTATAACCAGTGAAGATTTATCATAGGATGGCTCTTCAGTGCCCTCAAGGCCTTTGCTTTCACATCAGTACTGAATAGTTTGCTAATGAGCCAACCTAAAACTTTCAATTTGATATACTTCATATCACAATCAGCCTACACTGGTTCCAAGAGACCCATGTGGCAAGTCTTCAAAAGGACCGGGGAAGTGACAGTTGCAAAGTTGAATACTACCTTGCTTGACTAAAGCTCTGCAGGGCCACAGCTGTTGTGTCTAGCTGGTGAAGTTTCAATAACTCAACATTGGCAATAGCCACTTATTTGGATCTTAATCTACTTCTGAGTCTCCCAAGGATGTTACTTTTAAGATTACTCTGAACTTGGCTTCTCACTTAACATTCTCAAAGCAACCCAGGTATGATTTTTCCAAAACGCACTTTGACACAGTCACATTTGGTAGCTGCATCCACAAGTCATATATTAAGAGGTCTGCAAATTTGCATCTGTAAAGCAGGGTGTCCATTTAAATTGTACTCTTTAAGCCTCCTTGCCCCAGTCTTCAAGGCCTCCCTATATTCCACCACAGCAGTTCATAAGCTGTCCTGACTTCAGCTCCTTCCCTGCAGACCGTTTCCTGGGAGAACTCATCCAGCCGTGGCTGGGAGGTGCGGGATGAAAAACAAAGCAGGCTGTCTCTCATGCTACAAGCCTGACACCCCTGCTCCCACTCATGAAAGTCCTTTGAGGCTCCTGAGGCTCCATCAAAAAATTAAGATGGTGACAATTCTTTGGAGCAGCAGTGAATTAAGAGTGCCACCAGAATCATGCAAAACCCCACTGGCTGTCCTGTTCCTGTCCCTGTCCTCAGTAACCTCTGCTTCCTGCCCAAGGCAGCTCCATTTCCTGTAGCTGTGTTTACATGAAATAGAGGAAACATTTTCTGTTTGTATCTGCCATTTTAGTAAGCCCCAAACTGTTTATCACGATCACTACTCTTATGTTCCCTTCCAGGTGGCAGAGAGGCATCACAGGGGACAGCCCACCACAAGCACCTACGCATGGAACAAGCCTGTCACCCCAAAGGTGTTTGGAATAGGGAGGAGTTGTTCAGCCCCTCCTGCACATCCTCTCCTCCTCCCTGGCTGCTGGAGGAGAGTTTCTCCATGTAAGAGTATCACTCCAAGTGCTGAGATTGCCACACAGGGGAAGAACGATTCTATACTGGAACTGAGTCAAGGACCTGGCATTGAGCCATAGCATCAGAAGGTGGGAAGAGGTCTCTGGAGAGCCCCTGTCTAGCCTCCTGTGCCAGGCAGTGCTAACAAGTAGGGTGCTAACAAGTAGGGCAGGGTACTGACACATATAAGCCCACTCTGTAGTTCCCAGTCCCAGAGACCTTGGCCCACATAAAGCCAGAACCTATTCCAAGGGAATGTCCTCCTGAGCTCAGGGCTCTCCAAGGGAGCCTGCAAGGTTTGCAGAGAACTCATGCAAAGGCTTCATCATGTAGCCACAAATCATCAACTCTGTCTCCCAGCTGCAGGACAAGCCTCACTACAAGGATTAAAACAAACCCATGGCAAGCCAGCAAGCCAATAATGTTATCCCTGCTCAAGCCCCCCGGGACCCACAACCCACACAAAACTAAAACCAGTAATCTCAGGGAAGAAGTTCTCCTCACAGTTTAGATCATCAGTGCTTCCTGCCCCTTGCCACCACCAAGCATCATGGAAACATTTGAGCATCACCTCCCACCCTTCAGGGAGGGCAGTGTGGGCAGTCACAGTGGCCCTGCAGGAGACATGGAACTTCTCCAGAGCAGGCAATATGCTAACCAGCAGCAGCATAGGGGGATCCCAGGCTGTGGGTGACAGGTGGCACCACTGCAACACCCTCAGGACCATCCCAAGCATTCACATGGTCACAGGGAATGGGCACTGCTGCAAGACTAGGCAGGTACATGTGGAAGAATGGCTAACAGAAAAAGGACACGTAGACATAGTTCAGCTGTGCAAGCAGGAGTTGGGCAAGCAGAG
>JANHFX010006351.1:40408-104955 GCA_027560015.1 Chloroceryle amazona
TGCTCCATAACCTTGCCAGGCACTGAGGTGAGGCTGACAGGCCTATAGTTTCCTGGATCCTCCTTTCAGCCCTTCTTTTGTCACACTGGCCAACCTCCAGTCATCTGGGACCTCGCAGGTAGCCAGGACTGGTGATAAATAATGGAGAGCGGTTTAGCCAGCTCTTGTGTCAGGTCCCTGAGCACCCTGGGATGAATCCCATCTGGACCCATTGACTTGATAGGATCTACGTGGCACAGCCCATCTTTGCCCTTCTTTAGCTGAAAATGTTCCCATAACCACATCCTCACTCAAACTGCAATTCAAAAGCCAATTCAGAACAGTGTCCCCAAGATACTAGGGCTCTGGAACAGAGATCATATCTGTGAATCTAATTTCCTCGTGAAGTGAAAGGATGCACTCTTTGCTCATCCCAAGCAGAGTTTGAGGGGCCCCAGTATAGCTCCCCTCCATCTGTATTGTTAGCCCCCCCTTACCTAACTCCCACTTCCATCCAAGGAGTTCAGGGCATTACCCACTCCCCAGCAGTTGCCACAGGACCAATATGTCCCAACCTCCCTCCAAGTTTGCTGGTTGCTCATTCAAGTACTTCTCTGCCATGTCCTAGATTCCTGCAGACACAGCCACTACAGTGTTCATCATCGCCCAGGTTCCACCTCATGCCAGCAAAAGAGAAGGATTCTATAACCTTGCTTACAAGGTATCTGAAGTATTTTTACAGACCAGCTCTTCCCTTCCTCCAGCACCGGAATATAGTGACCTCAGGGTGGGATAAACAGCCCATCCACTATTACCCGGCCTCGTATTTTCTTCATTAGCAGAGCTTTGGGGGGGGGGCATTTGTAGCTCTGCATGCACTTCCTGTCCCAGTGCAAGGGGGCTTGGACTGCACTAGCAGGAGACTCTCACAGGCTCAAGCAGCTGTTCCCTGCTGCTGCCTGCAGCCTGTCCTGCACCCTTCAGCTTCACCAGCCATTGCCCCAGCCTGCTGGAGATAACTGCTGCTCCCCACTTCCTCGTTTTCCTCTACCACCAGTCAAATACCATACTCCACCCGGGCACAGAGCCATGTGCCATACAAACTGCGTGGAGAGAAGCTGCTTTTAGAGATATTGTATCAGCTGCAGGCACTGTTGTTAATGGAAAATAGTTCCATTTCAGACATTCACCCACATGCACACACACACAGTTGGCTGCCACCTGCCAACATTCACAATTTAAGCTATTTTTTTGCCTACCACAGGCACTGCATCTCCAGTCAAGTTTACACACCCCTCATCCTCAGCACTGTCAGCTACTCATTCTCATGTCTTTATATAAGAAATATCTCACTTGAAGGGAGCTTTAAAATAGAATATATCCTAGACTTGAGTTCATACAAACATTAACGACAGTGAAGGGAAAAAAAAAGACAACAAAACAAAAACCATGAAAAATGTGAGTCATCACAGATTGCCGAGAGCACCTCAGTAGGACTTAGATGTACACGTACACACACCTCATGATGCCACCGTACATCAAAGCGCACTAAATGCTGACAAGAAACATGTAAATCATCAAACCAGACAACAATAAGAATTATACAACACCTGAAAAGGCATCAAAAAATGCAACCAGAAATGAAGAGCACAGAGCAATACAATGCAGAGTGCAAACCACTGCTACAGATTTCAGCTGCCAGAAAAGTCTGCGTGGGAAAACACACCTAGGGAGCAAACACACATTGCTCTGGGTGAAAAAAGGATTAACTACTAAACCCAACGTTTTCCAATTTCAAAGGGGAAACTGTCTGTGATGAAGAAGGCAGAGCTGTAAGTAAAGCACAAGTGAACCTTCCTCTCGTGCTTTTATACCCATAGGAATCCCACAGTCCTGTACATCGCTGATGTGAAAGAGGTTGGTCCCAGGATATGTGATAAGGCATTCCCAGGACATCAAACTAGAATGAGGGGCAGCAAGCCCCCGTGCAATAGCTAAGAAATGTACTTCCTAGCAGAACTTCATAAGGCAGCATCCCACTTGGCTATGGCCACCATTCCACTCCACACCTCACACAGCTGCTGCAGTCATTCAGGTTGTCTCACCAAGCAAGTGCAACTGGAATATGGGGTGTGCAGCAGGCAGGCACAATGAGCATCTGCTTCAGGTGCTTGATACCAGTCTGGGGCACAAGATTAAGACACCCCAGAATTATTTACTGCCACATGTTTGATGGCTCTGCAACGCTCTTGTCAGAGGGGCAGCAGGTCTGAAGCCCCTCTGCCCTTGGGAGGGATGGACCTCACCTACTGCTTACTGGCAGATCTTTGCTGCTAGGCTTCTATAGACCCACTCCTTGAGTTCCTCATAAAGGTCCATGTAAGGGACGGGGCTTTGTGTGTTTTTCTAAGCTGCTTTTATGAAGAGGTCAGGTGGGAACCTGTCCCACCCAGACAGAGGTACTGAGCCTGCCTGTGGAAAGGGCCCCTAGACTTTGTGGGGAGGGCAGGGAAAGGAGGTATGAGGGGAGCTGGCTGTCAGCTTATAGCAGAAGGATGATCTCCAGGGGTGACAGAGACCTCACTGGGGCAGCTCAGGTGTGTTGGTGGCTGGAAGCAAGGTCCCAGCTGCACAGACAAAGCAGCCCTGGGGAGCTCTACAGAGAAACTTTTTACTTGTTTTGCTCCTCCCCCTTGCTCTGGGTTGTTTCTTACTAAAGAGGGGCATTTCTTAGTTTCTATTCAGGTTTTCCTTTCCAGCCACTAACTCTGCATTCACTCAGGCAATTTCTTTTTTAATAGGCATCAGACCACTGGGCTGTCCTCCATGTGCACACAAAGCTTGGTTCAACCTAAGTCTAGCAGCTCAGGTAGCTCTAGTCAGGAACACGAAACCAACCAAAGTTCTCTGTGAAAGTCCACCAGGCCTTTTGGTTTTAAGTTTAATAATAGTGAAATAGCTAACACTGAAAGCAGAAGTTATAATCACATCATGGTATGATGCAATTACATTCCATTTCCTTCCAAATGCAAACCCAAGCCACTTCAGGTGTCCTGCCTCAATTGCTGACAGCTGCTCTGCGGCTGGCTGCAATTTGTATTATGTTTGGGTTTGCCCCATTTGAAGAGAGAAATATCTGTCTATAGACATAGACAGTACTTATTAACTAATAATTACTTGCTCTTTTCCCATGCAGACTGCAGATAGTAATTTCTAACATCCCAGACACAGTCATCTTCTCACCAGCCTCTTGCTGTACCTGCACAGCCCCATCTCTTCCCTCTGCCTCCATTTCCCAACCCTCCTGCATGCTGCCCACCTCCCCATGCCCGATGGCAGGAATCTCCTGCTCAAAGGCACAGCCCCAGAGCTTGAGCACATTACGTGGCTGCACCTTAACACCTTTCTTCTTGTTACCACCTCTCCAGAGCTGTGCCACTGCTTCCCAAGCCTTTCAAGCACCACCCAAAGCAGGGCACTGGGCAGGTCACTGTGAGGGGGGGGCTCGAGGCTGCCCTGCACAGGACCCAGCCAGTTTCCTCCAGATCTGCCCATCTCACTGACCAACCCACAGCTGAGCCCCTCAACAAAGCTGGTGGTGCCTCTGTGAAAAAGTGCTTAAAAAGGGAAAAATTCTGCCTGGCCGTGAGGAATGAGGGGGTAAGTGTATGACACAGCCTTGTGAAGGAGGAGGAGTAGAGATGTGCTGTTATGGACTGACCACAGGCCCCTGTACAGCTAGGGGGGTACAGGTAAAGGAGCTGGGAATGCAAGCATTAAGCTGAGCCCATTAAAAATAAAAGGAAGGTGGGGAAGTGTTATTTTGTCTTTGTTTCTCACTATCCAAATCCCTTTCAATTTTTCATGTTTCCCAAACTGAGTCGTCTGTGCCCATGACAGTAACGGGTAAGTGATCTCCCTGTCTTTAACTCTACCATGAGCTTTTCCATCTTATTTTCTTCCCCTATCCTGTTGAGGAGGAGGAGTAAGAGCAAGTGGGTGGCCTCAAGGTTGCTGGACTTCAAATACGCCACAAGTACTAAACACTAGTTGAATTTCCAGCACTCAGAGGCATGTGGAGTATTCATCTAGCAAGTTTCAAATGGGTCATTTCTATAGCATATTCCAGGTGGGAGTCTGAGGGCTTTCCACTTAGCTCAGCCCTGGTCCCCCCCAGTGAGGTAAGCCACCAGGCCTGTTCAGCCCACAGGGATGCTGAGAAGGAAAAAAAAAAAAAATCATTTCCATGTAAGACACGTTTGCAGCACTGACAGGGCCTTTGAAGATCACAACCCCACACGGTGGCATGGGGAAGGAGGGATTCTTGGCATACACGCTGCTCTGCTGACCTGGCAGCTCCACACAAGGCTCAGGGTTTACTGGAAGTCAGCCTGGGGCTTCATTACCTATCTGCTCCATTTTACACTCAGCTGGAGAACACAAAGGTACTTCGGTTCACGTTTCTGAATTCAGTGTGCTCTTCAAGACCACAGGAAATAGCACTTTTGAAGAGTGGGGCTATTGGGGGCAGCTTTTTTTTTTTGCCCTTTTTTTTTCCACAGAGGAAATTAGAAGAATGAGATAAGTAAAAGCAGTTAAAGACAGACTGAATTTCCAAACTGGTTATGTGAAGCATACTGCTAACAGACAATTCAACGGTTCTGCAAGATGTCACACACTAAGCGCAAAAGCAAAGAGTTCAGTAGTGGTTTCAGACTTGCAGAGAATACAAATCCCTAGAAAACAGTTGCAAGAAAACAAAGGAGAGCAATTTGGTCACAAGAAAAGAGGGCCAGCTTCCCAAGAAAGCCATAGAAAGAAGCAATGTTTGCTGTCTAAGTGAGGTTCCTGGATCCTGGAAGTCAGTGATTTAAGACAATAACCATTAGCTGCTTTTCTCTAAGGTATGTCCCTCGTTCATATATCCTTTTTCTCTCTCTCCAGAGGGCTTGGTGTGCTGATCTGACCTGTCTGTGGGCTGGTGAAGGGGAGAGGCTCACCGCTGTCACTTGTCACCATTTCCTTATGCACTTTCGATGCTGGTCATAACCCCAATAAGAACACTACAGAGAAATTAGCAAGTTTTTCCTCAGTGTCCTATAAAAGCTCAGTGCTGTGTATGGCTGCCAGGCAATGAGCTGAAACACAGAAATGAAAGTGGTGCTACCAGGTGCCCATTTTAGGACTTTTTTCAAAGAATTCAGTGGTTGCATAGCTTTTGCTATGCCCTGTGTTCAGCCCCAACAGTCCCCAACACCAGTCTTGAGCCTGGCAGCCTTGAAGTCTGCCACCATGTCCCCCATATCTTACTTCATCCCCTCAGTGTATCTTCCACCTCCTTCCAATCAACAGGGCTGGATTTTTATTTACTTAATTTGTCTGCATGAAGACAAAAGGATGTATCTGGGGGGAACAATTCTGGCTGAAATGGTGATTAGACCTTACAGGCCAGGGTCCTGCAGGAGACAGGAATCTGCATGGAGGCAGAAGCTCCCATCACCTTGTGCCACCTGCAGCCACCACTAGACCTTGGCAAAGTGCCTAGTGCCAGCAGAAATGAGTGATGTTGGTGCTCTGCTCTCTGCCAGGACAGGCTTGCCCCTGCCCCTCAGTGCAAGGTCCCAAGTCCATTTTCAGGTTCTTCTCATGAAAATTCTGTTTCTCTCCTCAGCCTGTCTGATGAGCTAATAAAGTAGAAATTGCAAAAAACACAGGAATTACAAGATCCACAAGATGCTTTCTACCACAGCCTGCACCTAGAAACCTTTCTAATGACATTTCCTAGTGCAAGAAAAAGTGAAGGGGGGTTCTGTGGCATGGGGTTTCCTTGTCATCCTAAGCAGACTCCATGACACTAGCTGACATTGCTGTGATACATGTTGGGGGAGGCACTGAGGATAGACTCTCATAGGCCTTTATCCCAGGCTGGGAAGCCATTTCTGTATCTTCTCTGTCCTATGTACAGTCTGGTAATGGGGACCATTCAGAGCAGCAAGTTAATGTTGCTATCCAAACAGATTACACATCTCAAAGCCCAGGGCACAGAACAGGTTCTTCTCTTGTAGCACTGTGTCGCTGATCCTGCCAGGTCTGAAAGATCTGTATTCTGACTGGGAGGACTCTAGATACAGCAACTACATGGATGTATAGACTGACAGATGGATCACACCATATCTTGCCACTGAACTCCCCTCTGTGAAGAATAAACTGCATATGACAAACACTTGAGGAACAGGGAGACAGTACCTAAGGGTGTTTCAAGTTGGATCAAGAAGTTACTGTTCTCTTTTCTCCTTCAACAATCTTGCCTGAGTCACGCCTTCCAGCCCAGCAAGCAGGGGCTCCACAGGATGCAAGTGGGACGTTTCAAGCAAACCTAAACCTCCAGAACAGTTGTTCCCTTCCCAAAATGCAAACTCACACACCAGGGCAGTGGAAGAGCCCTAACAAAGCTCCTCACTCCTGTCCTTGGCAGTTCAGGTAAGCAAGCAAGCACAGCTGCAAGCAGGAGGAAGAAACACCCCTCTGCCCCGCCAGCCTCAGACTCTGACAACAGTATCACATTTGCTATGGCCACAGCTCTGCTACCAAACAGCAGCTGGCTAAGCCACAATAACTCCCAGACACATCCAAGCCTCAGACGGTCTCTCAGCAGCAAGGCAGTGCACACTCAGCCACACGCGGCCTGGCAGGGCTGCCCCACGGCCAGGGCATACAGCACCAGTTTCAAAGCACCGTGGCAAATGGCAAAGGCTGCAGCAGCTCACTTCTTATGCCTGTTTAAAGACTGGTTGGGCAACTATATAGGCAACCCACCCACACTCAAACCGAGTGTGGCAGTGGGATTTGGCTACTGGATATGCTGAACTTCTCCCAGTCCTTCCCTGTTGAAACAGAGAAGGGAATTAGAGCCAGTTACATCCTCCCTTGTTCCTAGAGCATTTCTGATCTGCTGTGGTTTGGATTTCTCTTTCAGTACTTAATTGAAAGCCAAACCTGGACACTGGTTCTCCATGCAGAAACCTTAGCAGGGAGCATGGATAAAAAGAATGGTAGCAAAGCCACTCTGTCATCACCTCCTTTGAAGCCTGTGCAGAGATTGGTCAGCTTGTACCAATTTTGGTTTTGTTGACCCCATGAGAGCTGAGAATTGCACAGCCATAAACTGATTGCACCTTTAGAGAATTTTGTGTTCATCACACCTCCAGCATGAACAGCTAGCTTGTAGACTGTTCCAACTAGGAGATATAAATCTCCCTCTCCGATGCCTTTTTCTGAAATCTTTTGCCTTAGTGTTGACATAAACCTCACTAGCAACACCAGCTACTCCCCTGGCCAGGGCAGGTTTCCAAGCTGAATGTCCCAGGGAATTAGCTGACCATCAAGTTTCCCTCCCCAAGAATGACCTGACAAAGGGGAACCAGAAGAGTGTCCAGCAACAAAAGGAAACTACGCAGGGAGAATTTTTCAACTGTTTTTGAAGGAAACTTGTTGCAGAGGATGGGAAAAGAGGTACAAGATCCCTATGATGGTTTGTAAGTGGGAGAGCAAAGTCCATTAGTTACAGAGAGAGCAGAGTTGTACAGAGCGTAATGAGGAATGGTGAGACAACTGAGACAAAGAACTATGGGGCTTGTTATTCCACCTAGAGCTTTTCGTCCCTGCTACCCAGAGGAAAAAGCACCTTGTTTTTAAAATAAATAAATAAATAAAATAAAATAAATAAAAAAGCATCTTCACCTATGTGCCTGTTCGCATGACTGCCAATGTCCAGGCCGGGTTAATCAGCCACACCGGAGCCTACTGGTAGGATTCTAAAGCAGCATTGCTGGTCACACCACAGGTGGGGCCAGGGAACGTGGCGTCTCTTCACACCTCTGTCTTGCAGAAGACACCCTTGAAGCCACTGCCAGCAGCCTCCTGCACCACAGCCTGCAGCCCCATGTCTCTTATGTCAGGGCTTCAGTGATGTACATGGAATGGAACATTTGACTCTCCATGTTGCTGAGTCATCTCTTCGTGTAAAAAGTTGTCAAGCTTTTCTTCCTTTTTTAATTTTAATTAAAATCAACAAGAAATTCACATGCAACTTACCTCATCTTGCATGAAAATTCCTCTTCTCTCTTTACTCACCTCATCCTTCCTTTTGCGTTAAACCTCAGTCACTTAGTCATGCCTAAAATAACACTTTTGTAACCATGATGTGATATGCCCATGTCAGAATAATAAAAAAATAATAGCAATATTTAAGCTTACCTCACTTCCCACTTTTTCCCCTCTTTCACCACTAGACAATACTCCTTCCCAACCTGGTAAAAATTTGGCAGAGTCTTTACAGTTCCGTGTACTGGAAGAAGTCACCTCACAAGACATTGTAACAGAAGCTTAGAAAGCTCAATGATGGCTTCTAGTAAATTAATGCGCAAAAAAAAAAATCAAACAAAAAAACACCCAACCCAAAACAACAGTGAAAATTCTGATCAAATAGCAGGTCATTGTCTGAAATCACAGTATTTGAGCATCTCCAGATATATCAGTCCTTCTGTTCTTACTCATGCACTCACTTCTCCCTGGGAGGGCTACAGAAACAGTCATGTATAACACATCTCAACAGTGACAGTTCCAGCTAACTGTGACAACTAGGCTGGGAGGTTCCTGAACCAAGATGTGTACCCAAGCAAGCCTGCCAAGATCTAGTCCACACTGTGGCTGCATTTCTTGCCTCTGACACCCTGATGCCTCAGTACCTGCTGGGGATCACCTGGAGATCAGCAACTGCTCCTTCTGTTTTTTTGCATTATGGTGCCCATCGTACCTTTGCTCTGCACCAGTCACCTTCCTCCCAGTTATAAGTGACCATGGACTGGTAAAGAGTGAGAACATGTGGATGCAATACACAATATACAGATACCTAGGAGATATTTCTCCCTCTCTGACCAGGATTTCTCTGCTGGGGAAAGCAGAGCTGCAGCAGGCACTGGCAGAGCTGTTTGCCAGCACACCACCTCCTGTCGCCACAGATCTGAGAGGAACAGCACCCACTGCAGCTCAGCCCTGCTCATGGCTCATCCTGCCTCACTCTCTGCTTATCCTCTGTCTCAGAGCTCACTGGGTGTTCTGTTGCTTACATTGAAATTTTGCTGTAGAAGCATAGACCCAATCCATACAGTCCTTTCCCTAATGCAATCCCTTCTGCCACCTTGGTTACTATACACATGGAGCCTACCAAAGGTTTGTAAGACACTAGAATGCTGCCCTCCCCTTTCCTCCACCAGGGTACGTGAATAGGATGCAGCATCTGATACACATCAGCCACAAGGGAGGCCATATCTCTATCAAGCAGCTCGCTGTACTCGACTACATAGCAGCACAAACTTTTCCTTGTCACGCAGAGCCCTGATTTGGCCAGCTGCACACCTAAACACAGAGACATCTCCTGGAAATGGAGCCATCCCAGTGTTGGCCAGGTCCTTCAGGCTGGATCATGTAGGAAAGCACACCTGTGCCTGGGAAGAAGCAACATGAACCCTGGAAGACCCCAAGGCAGTGGGAACAGACAAACTTCTTAACAGAAGATGATCTGGGCCTGTTACTTTTTGTCAGCTGAGTTCTCCACAGAAGAAGGTGCTCCATCAGTACAGAGGAGATCATCTCAGGCCACTACAATCCAGAAATGTGACATGCAGGGAAAAGATGCTTATTTTCCTCAAGACAAAAAACCCAATTGTTACAATGGCCAGAGTGACACAGTAAGCATCAGTGCATATGACCTTAGAATCCTGATCATGCAATTAATGCGCATGATTTGTACAGCGTTTTTTCCAAGACTCATTTATCAAGGCACAAAGAAAGATAGAGGTACAAGGAGTCTTGTCCATACCCTCCCATTGTATACAAATTCACATTAAGACCACTTTTGCTAATATCTTGACATACCTGACATTTTCTTTAAAAAAAAATCAATTTGTTTTTTTTTTTAAATTTTAAATACCATTCAAGAGCTATTAATAATGCCAGCATTAAATATTCATTAAGTATGTAATAGTAACAGTGAGCAAGTATTTCACTCCATGAGCAGCTCATTAGCTAAAAAGATCACTTTAATAAGGCCATTGTGGCACAAGTAGTCTATGAATTGACTCTAAGCCATTTGAAATTGTATAATCCTGTCATGACCTTACTTTGAATCTTTAGTCAGAGACCAGAAGCTCAGCAGTGTATTTGCTCTGGCAGTTTAGAGGGATAGCAAAGAAGGGATCACAAAGCAGGGACACAGGGATTACTGGCAGCCATGGCACTGACAACATGGTCACAGTCACCATGACTCGGGAGCAAGCCTAGCAGCACATAGCTTTATCCTGTAAGGACAAGCCAGCTCTGTCCCCCTCAGAAGATCCTAGTGCTATTTATAACGTCTGTCCACCCCACTGTGCCACTGTCACTGAAACACACAGCTCTGTGTTGCCTTTAGCACTTCAGATAAAAGGACTAACAGATCCTTGACCCCTCCTGATGTGGTAGCTGCTGCATCCTACCCCAGAGCTGGCTACATTCACAGTGTGGAGGAGTTACTGGGTCACCTTTGGGAGCTTGCCAGTCCTTCACCAACACAATAGTAGCAGAACCATCACCTCAGCATGAGTTTCCTCTGACTGCTGAAGGCTCCATGTCTCTATCTGCTCACCAGAAAAGAAAAGAAATTTGCAATGTGCTTAGTTAGTTTTACCAGAGAAACGGCTGCGAGCTTGCGGTCATATGTACATAAAAATGCCCTCTCCTCCTGTGGTGTCTGGTGACTAGGAAAGCAACACTGCAATCAGAAGAGAACAGCAACTTCCAGCCTTTTCTGGCAGGGTCTGAATCCAGCATCTCTATCCCTGCAATACATGGATTGCCTCCCTGATACTAGGACGGGGTGGGGACAGTGAGAAAGCATCAGTCAAGCAGAGAGACCCCTACACTTCAGACTTCCCTGAAACAAGTAATAGTAAACCACAGGCCACCCACCCCCAAGCCAACAGCAGCACAATGGAAAAGGAAATAAATGCTGCAGGCTGCTGAAAAGCCACTGTTAACTGTGACCAGCATCAAAACTGAAAGAAAGATGGACCACAGGCAAAGATAACAATGCACCTCAGCCTCTGGGTACTGCCTGGCAGCAGCATGGTCAATAGTGGTTAACCCACACATGGGAAGAGCTCCACGGACACCAGAGTGAGCAAATAAGGGTTTTGTAACATCGAAGCACCACTTCTTTTCCTTGCCCTTCAGTCTGTCACGTGGCGAGCGCTGCTAGGGACAGAGGGCACATGGAGGAACCTGGTATCTTTGGGGATGGCAGTACTTCTGCTCAGCAAGAAGTGTCTGGCTCCACTCAAGCTCAAGCCTGTGTTTTGAGATCAGTGGCCACCCTAGGCTTGGGCTACCTAGTCTGTGCTGCCCCTGTCATACCTCCCTGGTCCCCAAATCCTGATATGTTGATGCTGGAGGCCCAAAAGTCCATCATATGGACCTTATGCCCCACCAAGCAGGCAATGAAGTGGTGGTCAGGCTCCCAGATTTCCACCATGTTCCTGGAGAAGGAGGAGGATGCTGTCCCCTTAGCACAGAGACCTTCATGACTTTAACCATTGCAGAAGCCTGCTGGCCCAAATCAGGAGAGGACAGTGCCACTTACTAGAAAAATATACCTTTATTTACCATCTGTGTTTTGCTCAGGAGTGAATATCCCATGACAAGGGGGCAAGCCAAAGTCACGCCATTGGTGGTGGCCAGTACATCTCCACCTGCATTGTGCAGGATGTGGCAGGACCAGGTGTCCATGGAAGAACCTCATGCGTCAAAAGGGCAGGAAAGGGGTTGGAGATGATGCTTTCATGTCAGGCACCACTGCCATCCACCACTGTGTTCAGGTCCTGTAAGAAGAGCATATGGCCTGCCCATCAGCCCCACCACCAAGACACAGTCCTTGTTTCTCTGCAGGGCTGGGAATGCCGCTTGTGGCATCACTTCTGGTATATTCCTTGCAAGGCAGTTAAGGATGAGTTAAATAAAGGGGTTGGGAGAAATTTCCTGGGATGGGAATGATTGATAATTTAATGCAAAATGAACATATCACATGTAACGAGTCAGCAAGCAGGCAGGTGCCTCTCATATAGCAGTCATAATGCCAAGTTCCCAGGCAGGGTTGCCAGCCATGGCTGGGGACAGGCAGTTGAGGCCTCTACAGTACTACTGCCATACCACTGCCTGGAACATGGCAGAGAACAGCCCAGACAGATGCAGCCCTGACTTGAGGAACCTCCTTGGTGTCTGTCAGCTGTCCCAAGCTCCCCAGGGTCATGATGCCATATGGAGATGCTGGCACCAGCACCTTCTCAGGTAGCAAGTAGTGAGTTTCAATGAGGTCTTCGGCACACTACATTTTGAGTTTCTTGGGGTCTTTTTTGAGGGGGGAAAATGTGCAATTCTCTTCAAGTTGATGCAGTGCAGCCTCAGTGTTTCCCAGAGGTCCACTTTCAAGCTTTTACCAATTGCTTGAGCTCTCTTATGCTGAAGACCAAGATATAGTTTCTCAGTGAGCTTCATGGTGCAAGACCCTGGCTTGGCTACTGCTGCCCAGGCAGCATTCAACCCTCACATGTCCTAGTGAGTGGGGGAGGCTGCCAGCCCTGCTGCCAAAGTCCCACTCAAAGCTTAAATAAGCCAAAGAACGTCTTGGATTCCTCAAAATTAACCAAAGCAATTTTGGAGACATTGACATACAAACTGTCCATCTTCCTGAGCTTGAATAAAGCCCCCAGGTAGCTTTTCCGAGCCCATGTTTTCTGACTTGTACAGTAGTTGATGCCTTTGTCTTCCATCAGCACGTGGTTACCTGGTGAGGCTGGGTTTTTCTTGTAGACGATGTGACTCAACACCTGGCTGCTACAGATACTGCCCCGGAAAAGGATGTTGGAGTACACAAAGTACAGGCCAGTCTCATTGATGATGAGCCCCTGATCACGATACTGAATGCCACTGGTGAAGGCATGGCCAGAGACAGGTTCCCACTCCAGAGGGAGGTCCCGCTGGACTGGGTTCCCTGGAAGCCAGAAGAAGAGAAAAAGTGAAGAACAAGTAGTTGTATGTTTTTTCCTCAAGTCACAGCTCATGTCAAGTCAACCGTTCTCCAAGCCCTTGTCTGCAGCATGGAAAGGTCTGCCCTGACCACACTCTGTTAGGAGCTCCCACCTTCACCTCACTCAATGCCAGTGGCTTGTGACAGCCTTCTGTCCCATACACCCCAGATGCAAACCAAAAACCAAACCAAAACCAGCACTCTCAATGAAAAGCCTAAATGAGAGGAAAATTTTAGCTGTGGAGTAACTTCGCACTGTCAGAGCACACATGGTACCAAAGGACAATAGAAAGCCTGGGTGAGGTGGACTCACAACTACGACCATGCCACCCTCTCATCCCAGCCACATCTGCCCTAACTTCCGCTCCCGCATATTGCTGAACCCGCAGCACATACCCGTTAAGTGTGCTGCCTTCCTTACTTCTTTTTTCATTGACTGCTCCTTCTGCCCTGCACAAAAATAGGGAAGAAATTAGTCATATGCTCCATGGAGAACCAAGTCCAGAGAGCAGAAGGGAGCTAGCCACAAAGCTGAAATGGGGCAGATTCAGAGCAACACAGGGCACACAAGCACCATGGTTCAGTGCAGCAAGGCAGAGCAGTGCTGGGGAAAACAGGGCAGGAGAGTTAAAGGAAGAGTTACAGCAAAGGATCCAGATGTGATCAAAAGCAAGGGGAAAGAGCAAGGAGAGCTTTCATCTTAAAATAGCTCAGTCAGTGAGCTTAAGCAGAGGCCTCTCACTGCAGGTGTAGGAGAGGGATAATACTGCCCCTTTACCCAGTATCTCTGGCCCATGCCGAAGCGACTGCTCATGTGCTGTCATAGATGAGCCTGCTTTATTGACCCCCTCCGGTCCAGCACTGCCAAGGACAGATATACCCATGGCAATGGACTTCTGCCTGCTGAGTACCAACCCCCTTATAACCAGATCAAAGATGACACTTGAGACATCCTGCAAACCATCCTTCTGGACATGCAGACCTTGTCCTCAGGGAAGCAGAGCACAGCTGAGAAAATTTTGCCTTTCCTGGAAGGCTTGGCTTCCCTTGGAGAGATGGGCCAGTTACAGGCACTCTGTGTTTGGATCCAATCCCACTCCATCCTTCCCTTCTTCCAAGCACCTACTTTAAAGCATCACGTTCTCAAATTTTAGAAGCAGCCTTTTCTTTTCTCAAGCCAATTAAATTTTCTTCTCATCTTCTTTCACACTATTTCCTTGGCTTTATTTATTTAACCCTGGATTTCATAAGGGGCATGGATATCTATTTATGACTTCTGTTCAGCTACTGGTAAAGTAGCCTGTGATCAGAGCACTGAGCATCCACTTAAAAGGACAACTCCTCTTCCCCTAAGCAACAGATTACAAAATCTATTGATATGGGAGTTGATGGGAACCACACTGCCCTTTCCATAGAATTCTGTTATTTACAAATTTGCTTTCAGTTAGTATCAGAACAAATTTGAAAAGCAATTAACTTTCTTACTGACCAAAATCCTCAAGGGGAAAAAAAATAAAATCAAAACACTTTTCAGATATAGAAAAAATATCAAAGGAGATGAAAAATTATTTCTGACTTGGTCATCTCTAAAATGGGATATCCTTACTGATAATATTAACATGAAATGTAAAAGTAAAAGAATAATTTGGAAGTTCAAAATGTTTAAATTGTTACATTCAGATTGAAACTGTGGGTTTTTTCCTAAATGAAATTTAGAAAAATTGACAGGTTCTTGTGGAAAGTTTCAATTTCACTGAATTGACATTTCTCAAAGAAAAAGAGGTTGACATACAACCAGAGTCTTCTCAACTAGCTTTGTCTATGGTAAGACTTTATACCAAAAAAAATTTTTGAATTTTGTACTTTCAAGACAGGAGTGAATCTGCCAACCACAAAGAAAAGAAAAACCTCTGCATCTTCCCAGAAGTCTTAAAAGTAAAGGGAGAAAGAAGTAACACAAGCAGTACCTATCTCCATTCTCTTCCTTCTGTTCATCATCTTGCTCTATGTTAGGACAGACAGAAACTCCCTTTTACAGCAGAGTACACCCAGTATTGGTGCCCCAGTGACCTGGGAGACCCCAAGGTAGAGGCACATTGTCCCAGAAAGCTGTGGCTGACCATCTCTGAGCACTCCAGCAGTCAAGGTGCAGGACCCCATCCACATCCCCCAGGGATAAAGCTCTCTTTCCAGCCAAGTGAAATCAGCACCTCCAGAGCATGGAGCTGTGACCCTGCCTTTATCCCCTGATGAGGAAAGGGAAGAGTCCAACAGGAGCACTCATGTGTGCTAACAGAGAGAAATTCCTCCTCTATGTATATCAACTCACCTATGAGTTTCTCCAAAGCCGGAGGGATGTTTTCCGTGCTGGCAGACTGTCAAAAGAGAAGAGTGACAAGCTGTCTGAGCAGAGTGAGCCTAAGGGCATCATCTAAAGCAGCCAAGAACTATCTTTGACAGTGGCTAATCCTGGGTGCTTATGAAGAGCTGCAAAGCGCTAAGAAATACGCAGGGAAAGAGACCTTGCAGCACTCAGACAAAGACATCCAGCTCTATCAGTCACCAGCTAATAATAAACAACCCCACTTACACTGGTGTAGCAGGTATTTACCCCTCGGAGAGTTTTGCACCACCACAGCATCTTACACCCAATCTTAAGTTGCTGGTTTGTTCCCCCCACCCTGTTTCCTCAGAGCCTCTGTGACCAGCCAGGCAGACCTCACCTCTCTGAGTTCAGCCAGTTCCTTCTCCAGGTGAAAAATCTGAAACATGCTCATCCCCACTCCAGTGAGGGCCAGCAAGATCAGCAAGAAGATCACCAGGAAGCCAACACTTCTCTCCCTCTTGTTCCTCGGCTTTGTCCTCCGGTCAGGTACTGGTGGTGGCAAAGGACTGACTTGGGGTGCCAGGGGGCAGGAAGCACCAGTGTTGGCACAACCATCCACCCAAAAGATCTGAGGGTATGGGTAGTTCAAGTTCTGCTGCATGGCTGGGAGCGGAATGGGCTGGACGTGTTTAGCCTGATCTTCCATATGGCAGCCAAAAACTGCTGGGGCTGTTCCAGACTGAGCCCTAGAGGAAGACCCAGCTCTGACTTTATACGCCTGCATCACTCCAGCAGTGAACACCCAGCTCAGATATGGCAACTCTCTGAAAGCCTCAAGCATCAGCAGCAAACCCCAAAGATCTTCCGCCCTCAGCTACAAGTTCAGGGCACCTGCCTGCTCCTCCCACTCTGAGGCAACATGCATACAGAGCGGGACCAACCCGGCAGCAGACTGTGCTCACACAAAACCACGCTCAGTGCCTCAGCTCGAGAAGCAGGTGCACTCCACAGCAAAGCACTTGTTGGGCACACAAGGGCTGAGCTGCCAGTCAGGTGCTGAGCAATCAACCTAGTGCACACCCACCAGCCAACCACCCTTTCCAGCAGCCCACTTGGGCAGGGGCAGCTGCCTTTCCACTGCAGTGTCCTGGACCACAAAGAGAGCAAAAGGAAGAATGAAACCTCTATCATCTTGCACAAGCAGGGAGAGGCAGAGATGAGGACTCCTCCCCTCAGTAGAAGGATGAAGATCTGATCTCAAGTGCAGCTGTGGGTGCTGGGGAACTGCTTCATTTCATACAGGGCACATTACTTACCGCTGTCTCTTGCACACCCCAGTTTGGCTGCTCTATAGGACACAGATCCTGAGTCACCAGAATACCAGACAAAGGCACCATCCCACTGCAATAAAAGCCAACCTAACCAAGAAAAGGAAGACACTATCAGTGCTGCAGCCTCATCAGAGCTGCCCCAGCATCAACAGCCCCGTCAGAGCCATCTCAGTGGGCTACCTTCACTCACACCAAATGTGGGATGTGGGAAACACAGTGCCTTCAGGCACAAGCAGGCTCTTCTGGCTCCTTCTACTACCCCTTTTACCTTTGCAAATACCTATCTCTAATCCACAGTCCTCTTCTAATCTGAAGAAGCCTTAGAGAGGGAAAGGCTTTTTATCATTTCTTCAAGCCAATGCTTAGTACTGGAGCAGGACCTAATCTGGCTGATTAATTTGTGATTAATGCCTATGGTAAACATTGCACAACTCATCTTGGTAGAATTTCTCTTGACTTCTAAAAAAGGATCCAGAATACAGCCTATGCTGGAATCACCAGCACTTACAAGATCTCATTACAAAAAAAAAAAAAAAAAATAATCAATCACAGCAAGAGACAGGGACATTTCCATTCCTCATGGACCACAGATTTTTAAGTGGTGGCAATGAGATTTTCCCACAGATTTAGAGGTAATTATAAAGAGCAGTTTTTCCATTTTCAAACCTACCTTGAAGTGTGTATTTGTATGGGGTGGTGGTTAAAAAAGGGAAATACTTAATAGAAGAACAAGCTGGTGATTTGTCAACACTCAGGCTTTGATCCTGAACATCAAAATTAGGGGCTGAGTAAAATATGCTTTTACAACATACATACACTTGTTTCTCCAAAACAAGGGCTCATCTTTGCCTCCAGCCACACCAGTAAGTCAGACACGTCCTCAAAGCCTTGCCTGCACCACCAGACATGCCACTGCTTTTTGAAGGTGTTCACCACAGCCGTTTGCTGCAGCAGCGATTCACAGCACAAGAGGTTTTGACAACCTATTTATCTCTTCTGAAAGTATGAACTTTCAGGTTTCTGACAGAAGAGAAAAAAGCAGCCTAAAACTATTTCCAGCAGTTAAAGCCTGGTCATGCCTACTCTGTCACCTGCATCCCAGAATGGCCTTCCCCAGACAACCTAAGGGTGGGTCCTCTTCCACTTCTATAACCAGTACAGGAGAGGGTCACACAAATAGCTGGGCTCAGCTCTGCACCTTTCATGCCACGTGGTGAACTCCAGCCTGATAGCCAGTGCTGGGTATGGAGAAAGAGAGATACTTGCAAGGCACAGGGAATCAAGAGAGGCAGCAGGACTGTTGGGCAAGGATGTCCTGCCAGCATACTCTCCACCAACCTAGCCCTGCTGCTGCCACAAGCACCAGAGCCACGTTTGAGGGGACTTGCCACCTACTTGGTCTCTTTGCTCAGCAGCCAGTGTCTACACTCCCTTGCCCCCAGAGTCACAAGCCCAGTGAGCCCATGGCTCTTTGCAACATGGACACGGGTGTCTGGAAATTCCTGTTTCTTTAGTGTCCTTTGTGGCCCTCTCAACCATTGTAAAATACAATGGTGGCTCAGGAAACAAGGACTGAAGCCCAGAACTTTCTCAAAGTTGGGGGTATTGCTGAGAAGCATGTCAAAAGTCATGGAGTGCACGACTTTGGCTGGAGAGGATCCACTCGAGTGTTTCCTGACACTTGACTGTGTTTAACACAGATAGCGAATCTCTGTGGGATTGCAGGCACAGTAGCAGCCTTCCTTAAATGTCTTAGTGTACTTCTCACCCACTACTTCCTATTTTCATAAAGATACTTTTTTTATGGGTGGGAGAGAATAGGAAATCAATGAAAGCCATTTCAGCTGTATCTATTGCATCATCTTTCAGATGTTCAGATCAAGATCCCTCTAATACCACAGGTTCTGGCAAGCCAAAGATTGGGTCTGTTTTGCCATCAAAGGTAAAACGTTTTTGGTGTTCAGCATGTTTTGAGACCTCTCCCTTCCTAGCACACACTGCTATACTGGTCTTGATGTCACACTGTTACCCGTCACCACCTTCAGGGATCACCAAGGTCATGCACACTGGAAAATAGGGCAAGCAGGACTGTGTCTGGGTAGCACACGACAATGCCTGCAGGCTGTGTTCTCTCGGCTTCCTATTGGTCAAGCAATATACAATATAACAGGGCTTTTGAAATAGGGGGACAATTTGCTGTAGGTAGACACTTAAGTCATGTGAATCTGTTTTGCTAGAAGGCCTATAGCCAGAGTTTAGATCATGTTGAGCTTTCCTAAAATGAGGCAATGACAGCTGTGCAGGGAAGGAGGACATAAGGACAACAAGAGGGGTGTAGGATTTATCTGCCCCTCTATCTTTTTCATCCAGTCTGCAAAAGACACGCATTGTTTTCAGCAGCCTTATGTCATTTGACCACGAGGGAATATTCTCAAGTGAAAACACCTTCTATACCCTTTATCAGAGAATCAATCCCCTTTGCCAGAAATGACAAGCCATAGTGACAGATAGAAAAAGCAGGATTGGCTCAGAAGAACCCACTCCATCCCCACCTCACCCTAGAGAAGAGGTGGGAGCTCTTATTAATGTCACACACTATTATGCTAAACTTTGTTGACCGCGAAGAGAATCAGCCAGCAACGAGAAGCTTGTACCAGCCTATTTAAGGACAAAATGACACGCTCGAAATGCATCAGAGAAAGCAGGACTTGAACAATAATCCAGATCTAATACTTGACAGATAACAAAATTAGAAACGCTGAAGTGTGAACCACTATGTAGGAAAGGCTCTCATCAAGTTCTGGACAGCCCAAAAGCAATTAACAAAGATTTCATATTACACTAGTGCCTGGTGGAAACGCTAAAGAGCAACTACTGAAAGCCCACAGAACTGCATAAGTTACGCCCAAGAACAACTGAAGAAGTTGAGAATCATTCACATACAGAAAACAGGATTCAAAACACTAACCTGAGGTACTAACAGCTTTGGCAACCTTTTGCAGTCCCAGGCTAAACTGTGCCATCAGAGCCAGGAGAGGCAGCTACTGCAAACCCAGTGAGGATCAGCCACAGCTGGCAGCAGAGGTGGCACCCATTAACTCTCTCATGAGGATGGTTCAAAGAGTAACTGAAAGCACTGTCCAGGACACAGCTTCTGATTTTCTCCCAGGATTGTCTTTAACACAACACTATTTCTACACCTTCAACACAGATATGGAGAAAGCAAAGCTAAATGTTACACCATTAATATTGCAGATTAAAACAAGTGGCAAGAGATCCTAAGTAGACATGAGAACAGATATTTAATCAGAAAAAAAACAAGCATAGTAAAAAAAGACTGCAGAATAATCTCTTTAGATAGAAAATAACATCATAGGAAGAAAACGTTGTTCTGATATTGATAGTGAGGCTACCAAGCGAGACGTGAGCTTCCATCAGGAAAAGCCCATGGGCTCCTGTAGGTATGAGCTCACATATAGCCCTAGGCAGCTACAGGCAGTGCCAGAACTCACATTGAAAGTTTACACTCAGTTTCTGGGGGCTCAGGGAAGTTCCACTAACTGCCAGACAGCACAGGCATTCAACTTGGTCCATTCAAGAGCAGACTGGTAGGGAGGGACAGACAGAATATGAAAAACCTGCGTAAAGATGTGCAATTTCCAGCAGCCGAGGGGCTCTTCAATCTCATAGGAAAAAAACCCCTTACCGGGAAGCTACTTGCTGAGAGTCAAAGCAGAGAGTTTGCACAAGAGAGAAGGATTTTTGACTCAACATTGGAATGGATGTTTGTGAAAACTGCCTCCAAAAGAAGCAGGATCACCGAGGCCTTTGAGGGGCAAGGAAGATACTAGAACTCACCCAGCCTTTGCAGTTAGTGCTGACATCTTAGTGTCATTTATTTATGATGTGTTTAACAGTTTGGTTTCCCAGACAAGGGTGATATTTTTCATTTCCTCAACAACTGCTAGAAGCATTTGTGGCACATGCAAAGCCAAGCTTTGGTGTTGCAGTGCTCTTCCAATGAGCAAGGTGCTTTGTTCTCACCTCCTCCATAATCCCAATAAGCAGGCAGCAGCCCTGGGTTTAGAAGAGGTACGAGGCTCTGATCTGAGGCAGGAGAGAAACCAAATAAGGAAGAAGCCAAAGCAGCTAAGAAGAAAAAAAAAAAAAAATATTTGAAAGCAGAGTAAGATTTTATTTCTTTTGTGTCTGTAATAATAGCAAAGAAATGTAGAGAGGTTATGAGGTAATGGGATCTACTGCTTGAATACCCAAGAAAGATTGAAGTGGCTAATTCCATAACATAATAGCTTAGTCACAGGAGAAAATGGGACCAGAGGATGTGGCCGAGAGGTTGCAAGAAGATCACAGCGAATGTGCAGGTGTTGATTTCTTGTCCTCCTCACTGAACTGCACTCACAAGATCTTCAGCAGGATCTGTGCCCTGCCCCAGGCTGCCAGCTCAAAGCCAGTCTTGGCTCTGGAAAATGGCAGCTGGCTCTGATGGCCAACATGGCCTAGTCAGTATTTGACAACTTTATTCCTTTTTGGGAGAAGCCATTCTCAGCCCATAAAAAACACAAAACAGAATTAACACTCCCCAAAACAACCAAAAGATCCCCAAACCACCCCCAAGATGTGCCTTGAGATCCTTACTGTGTTCCACCAGGATCGCACCTCAATTCTGTCATTGCACAAATTCAGACCCTCCAGCACCAGTTTGGCATATGGAGAGTCCAACAGCACATGCACCCAACTCATTACACAAGACACCAATGACCTAGGTCAGGCAACTTCACAAAACCCCAAGAGACCTTCAGCTGACTTTCCTGGGATTTAACTTTGATCTACAGGTGGTTTCATGCAGCACGTACACATCCTTAACTTCACAGGAGTAACCATGTCAACTTGTGACTAATAGAGGATAGTCGTTTGCTGCTGTGAATTGCTTTTCAGAGTGGAGATAAAAGAAATCACAGACAAGGTTTTTTGTTTGCTGCAGGTTCAAGAGGGCCCAGCATGTGGATGTAGGCTCTACCCACACCATTTAACAAAAGGAAAAACCAGCCTCAAGACTGCAAATACTTCTTTTCCTTTTCTAGATCTATAAAGTGCAGTTAACTTCATCTCCATTCCCTACCAAAAGCCATACCACTAATCTGTGATTTAATTAGTCTCTCTGATGAAAAGCAGCACAGGCAAGAACAGTTGTAGCCCCCAAGCCATGAGCCCAATATGAAAAAGCAGTAAGGCAGCAGAAAGCTTCTTGGTAGATTCTTTTAGAATTATTATTCTTAAGTTAAAGAAGAGATGTATCAGAGAGACTCGCGAGTTTCACTATCCTTTCCTGAGCTAACACATTTTATCTAAGCCAGCTCCGGGAACACTAATTTGTGAGCTGTTGCAAGCCCCAGTGATGTCTTCAGCAGTACCTGATGCTGTTTGACACTCAGGGTTTCCAGGAGATGAGACACACACTGCTAGATGGCCTACCCACAGCATTTTGTGGTCAGGGCTCAACACTCGAATTGTTCCAAATGAAGCGGAACGTGTTTGTAGCTCATGGAGTGAAGCATGATAAGCTGTTCCATCTTGTTTCCTCTCATACTGTGCCTTGACAAAAGCAGAAGCCACACTAAGACACTTGAGTTCTCTCCTTACCAATACCACACAGCTGGTAGAGGTTGCATATTTGAGAAATACTGGAGTCCCACTCAGATGTTTAATGTGCATAACCTAAATACCTTATTTTGACAATCACAGCATGTAATACACTTATACAGTACATAGGTTTGTGACTTGTCTAGCCTCCCATGGAAACCTCCACGTTGCTCAAATGTGAGGTTTTTTTGACTTTGGGCTCAGGACCTGCATCCTTGCAGCCCTCACTACTGCACATGTGCTGGCTGCTCGGCATTTCACTCTTACCACGCAAGATCACAGGATGGACTAGGCCTGCCCTTTAAGTATCCACAGCACCACAGTATTTGTCAAGATTTCTGAGCTGCCTTCATTAGAATCTATTATCTCTATACAAAGATTATGACCACTTTAAGAGGAACCTGATTTCACCAAAGGATCAAGTTTTGAAAGCTGGAGTCAGTGTGACATTAATAAAACTGGAAGTAAAAAAATGACTCAAGAGCCCACATGAAAGGGTAACATTAAGCGGTACGAATTTGAAAATTAAGAGCTGCTTCTCTCTAAAAAAGTGGTTACAAGCAATAAAAAGTAACAAGGCAGCATCAGGCGGAAGCTGTGGTTCAGTCTCCAGTCTACTGCCAGAACAAACACACTCAAGTTCGCAATAGCACCACCTGCTCTGCAGGCTCCCCCATGCACGGGCTGCAGAACAGCCAGTGCTTAGACTGGAGCGTTCTGACCCAGACATAGCTGGAGCAGTTCTGTACCATCCTGAGAACAGGGAAGTCACTCCTCGGCTGACATGCACCAGCAGCGATTCTATGACAGAAGTGCTTTATTTACAGGAGTCCTTGCTGCTAACAGCCACCTCCTCTGAGCCAGCACCAAACACTAGGCTGACATTTTTCACCATATAACCTGAGCTTTTGTTATCCAGATACATAAAGCATGGAAAAGCCTGCCCTGTGCACAGCACCTCTGCTCCCCATCACACCAGCTGAATTCATACAAGCTCTTGTTGCCTCAGAGGTCAGAGCATTTCTAAGGATGCCCCCAGGGTCAAGGCATGAACTGACACCAGCTGCAAACTTCTCCAGCAGTTGCACATGGCCACGATTCCTGAGCTTTTGGACAGAGCACCACTCAGCCTCCAGCTTCCCTGCCTCACCCTTGCCCTGTAAGTAGACAAACATATCTAGGCTGACAAGTTTATGAACTCTTCATTGTGACCCAAAGGACCCCAAGTCCTAGCCCCGGGCTAAAGTTTAAAGAGTAGTCTTCCTGAAAGAATACGAGCCACAAGTTTCATTTCCAAAGGAAAAATGACAGTAAATTAAAGACAAAGTGTTCAGATTTATTTGGAAATTCACAGTTTCTAATGACACTACAGCTCTGTAGTAACATACTCTTGTTCCACAACATTTTATGCCGCGCTTGGGTGGTGTGTTTTCCTCTTCCAGGTTTGAAACCTTTCTGAATTCATGTTTAACATGTCTGGTTCATGTGCTCTGACTGGCTAATTGTGCAGATGAAATCCAAAAGTACATCACCTTAAAGTATTCATAAACTAACAAGAAAGCAGCAAAAAAACCCAAAGGCTTTAAATAAGTCACATTACATACAATACCCAGGAAAGGCATTCGATCTGTTAAAAAGGGTACCACTAAAAGTGCGTTAATAAGTTAACTTATTTTTTACAACGTGAACCTGTAACACCTGTCAAAAGGAATAACCTTTTGTTCCACTCGCTCAAACACACTCAACATTTTAGCAATCACTCATCCTATAGTATCCAAAAATACAGTCACAGTCAAAATTAAAAACACTTGGATATGAAAACATCAACCATACAAACACTGCACATTTGTTAGCCAATACAAAAGCAAACGTTATGGAAATACTCACTTTGAACCAGCCTGACTGGTCAGACTCGAGGCTTTGCAAACTCAGCACACATCCAGAGCTGTCTCAAAGGGCCCAGCTGTACCAGCTTACCTTGAAATCTTCCACAGAGCTTTTTCCTGAACTCTCAGCACAGGAAGAGTGAGCCTTCCCCATTCACCTCCACCACAAAACTACAGCGGGTAGTTTAGATAACATGTGCATTCAGCAGCCTAAGATCCATCGCAAACAGGAAATCCTAAGAACCCCTGTCATTCATTTAGTGCACCAAACTACAGCTCTGCTTTGTAACTGAATGTGGAAATAAGCATGATTACCATCCCCTAGTGGGATAATTTCCTCAATGAAGTTTGCAAAACCAGAATCTAGTCAGGCAAGATCAACTATTAGTATTTTTACAGTATCCAGTCCACATTACTGAGTCCAGCTGAAGGCCAACACGTCCCTTTACAGCACTGTAGTGTTGCATCTTCAAAAAAAGCTAAAGAAATTACAAAATAAATCAAATGACAAACAATTCTATCTCCCCTCTTCCAGTGGCATTATAAATAGACAAAAGGCACATAAATATGGGAAGGTGCAAGAAATAGGAACAAAGCTAAAGGAAGAGGATTAGGCTTTTATCCCTATTCCACCCAACAAACTGGGTTTCAAAAAATCTCCACCCCAGGAACTGTGAAAAAAAACCTTTATAAAATGAACCCTGCCCTCCCTCCCCCCAAGCTGTCCTCATAGGAAATTATCAGCCTTGTAAAGCTGCAGCTTAAAGCCAAGATTGACACAATCCCATCTATTTAAAAGAAGGCAGAAACCAAATTTCTGAATACTTTCCAATTAGTCGAGCTCTTCGTCTCCCACTGTCCTCCCTCAAAACACCACAGACTGTTCTCAAATGAACAAACACTCTCCTGTTTGAGAAGTTCAGCTAGTTTTAGATGTGTCCAGACACTGTTGTGACACCAAGTGTTCCCACTGTTATATCTTTGTTTCCTTTCATTATGTCATGCAGGCTTGGCATTGACCCTGACTTAGTCTGTATTAGAGTTTTTATAAGCTTCCCTTGATCTGAAGCTTTCGACCGTCTTCGTTTTATAGCCCTCTTTTCAGTTTTTGTCTTTTGGGTCTGTCCATTGCACAGACTTGTACATGCTGAAATGCCACAAAAATAGGACTCCTCAGACTGCGAAGATGTTTCGGAGCTTCCTTCAGATGGAGGACCCTTATATGAAGAGTGATAGACTTCTGCCATGTTAGAGAAGTCCGTCTGGTTCGTAAACGGCTTGCTTCCTTTAATTTCCCCATTGGCTATTGGATGTAGAGGTTCTGTTGTCGACTTAATAGTCTCTATTTTGTCACTTTTGAATTTACAACGTTTTTTCTGAAACCACAAGCAAAAAAAGCAGCAGTTAGGTTCTGGAAGGCAAGCGCAGCATAAAACCCAAGCCTAAGAAGCAGTGCAGGGGAGAGCAGCTGAGACATGCGCCACCTGCCAGCAGAAACACGCTCAGCTCAGCCTGCCCTCTCCACAGCCACCATACCTTCTTCTCCGGGGAGAACTTCAGGGGTTCTACAATGTACAGGTCCTCTGAATCCACTATAAGAGAGGAAACAAATATAGCAGTCCTGACACTACCAGCTCTAGAACAATGCAATTCTAAATAAATAATAGCATTATAAAATATTCCACTTCACACACATTTTTGCTCCCATTACAAAGTATTAGAGGCATAACTTCACTGAAAGTGAAGTCAACCTACATGAGGAGGTTCCCTATGCTGCCAGGCTGGCTGTCAGTGATAGAAAGTTAAAAACACTTGACCTCCTGATAGATTAGGACTTCAGGAGAGATGCAAAGAACATCCTTTGGGGAAAAGGAACAGTAGTCAGCAGAAGTTGGCTTCTACAAGAACAGTTAGCAATATAACAGTATTTAATGTGCAGCCTATCTGCGACAGGACAAATAGTAGAAGCACATGCACCTATCAAGGACACAGATGTTCAGACTGACATGTGACCAGTATGACATTCTGCCATCAGTGCTTTGTAAATCAGTCTTCCAAGCCAAAGCAGGGGAGAATTCAGAAAAAGCATGGTTTTGCAAAAAACAGTCTATGCCTAGCTAGTCTCTACTGTAGCATGCTCCCAATTCAACTCATGAGTTTTCATGCAGTTTTATTGACAGTACAAACATGCATGAAGCAAGTTCGCTGCATTGAGTTGGCAGTTTCTATTGCCTACGCCACTTTTAGTTTTGTGTGATGATGATAGTCTAGGACAGCTGAGTTTTAATTTCTTAAGTGTAACATGAATACCAGAAAGACCACATCATTCATCATACCCCAGCCAAAAGAAGTAGCCTACATTTTCTTACTATAATTGATAAATTTGGATCCTAAATATCTGCCAAGTTTCAAAAGACAAGCTATCGGGACTTCAGAGAATTAGAGCATTTAGACTTCCCACATCAAGCACTGAAAAAGCCAAAATGTCACTTTCTGCAAGCTTCATGGCTTTGTAGACCTGAATGCCTGCATGGATTGCTACTAACCTCAAAATATCTCTGGAGTATAAACAGTAGGTAAGAGACTGCCTTTAATGTTTTAGCATAATTTCACACAGTTCTGAGCACCTGCTAACTTGTTCAGAAAACACCTTGTCCTACAGAATGTATATGTGAACTGCTATAATGCAGGGTACTTTGAAGTTAACCTGCAATTCCATTTTCTCACACCTGGCAGAAACACACAGTACAGCACTAAGAGTAACACTATAGACTAGATCTACAATATGTGAATAATACCTTCTTTACCAGCTAGCTGGAAAGACTGGGATCTAACCAGTGGAAGAGAAGTTCTTCTTTTCAAATTCATATCATCATAGGAGGAAAAACACCTAGGAAACAAAATCCACATTAATACATTAAACACATTTTTCTCAGGACTTTGCCATTCATTTTTCATTAAGCAATATCTTTGGCAGAAGGAGAGAATTATTCGCTCAGGTGTCCAAGAACACGTGGCAAACAGAGTATTGTATTTGTAACAAGCTAACAAGGCATGTTAAGTAGATCAGTATAGCAGCCCCCCAGAATGCTCCTCGGAGAGCATTACTACAGTGCAGTATTGGTCCTTTGCTATCCATTTTGGTTTTGCAGACAGAAGATTAAGAATTAAAGCAATGTGCTAGTACCAGACGGTTTAGGAATCACAGAATTGTTTAGGTTGAAGAAGACCTTTACTATCAGAAATAAGTATCAATAAAAGCCGCAAGGACAATTAAATTTGAAATATAAATACATTACCTTTTGGGGCTGGGGTAGTGATTACTTTTGGGAATTTTTGAGGGGTGATCTTCACAGCACTGAGAAGTGCTTCTGCACCGCTGCACACAAAGCACAAAGCCCAGAATGACACCAAGAACCAGAGAAATCACAAGGTAAGCCTGACGATCAGAAACCTGGAAGAATTTGATAGAGTTGGTAGAGATAAGGAGTAATTTAATTATTTTCTCATTTCTTAAGCATTAAAATCCTTAGAAGGGCACAACTGACATCATCTCAAGTCACTTTCCTTCCAGCTTCACTAAGCACTTGTTCAACTCAAGAGTATTTGTTCAGAGGTCCAAAGTAGCCTATTGGCTACGCGGCATTCAGGGACTGAAGGCTGTTAACACTAGCTAGTAATACAGGACCAGATTTCACCCACTACAGTACCACCATAACTTAAAGAAGCATTCGCCCCTTGTAAAGAACATTGAAGCCTATCTGAAAGCAATATACCCTCCATAAGAAAGTGTACCAAGAAAGTAGCTTCTCTGTTTTACAGTAGACATGGATGTAATACCATCTCAATTATGTGATGCTTTTCATCAGCTGACACTGCAGCACTTCACAGAATAAATGCCATTATATTCACTTGATTCAATGGCTTTCATCTTTCTGAATACTCTTCCATTTCACAACCTCGCAGAAGGAATTCAAGAGCATTAATTTCTGAAGACTGACAGATGAAGCATACTAGAATTATACATAAACTGAAATCCAAGAGTATTTTGTAGATACCATTTTAAAAAATTGCACAGTTTTACTATAAAAATCTGTCTTCAATTCAGTACGAGATCTCAAGTCATACAATGACTTTAGAAAAGACATGGACCATGACTTCCCATTTTGTAACAAGCAAATGTCTCAGACTAAGACTCAGGTGAGCAGAGCTGAGTCCATGAAAAGCCATGTGTTTGAATTCCAGGGTTAGGGTTAGAGTTGAGCAAGCTACAAAGTCTCTGGCTCCAAGGACACTGGTGCTGCAAGAGGAATGCCAAGGGGAGCATGCCACTGCACCAACAATCCTCCTCTAGCATACCCCGAAGATCCGCACTATCATATCCTGGTTAAAACCACAACTCTCAAGAACATGAGTTTAGCCTGCCTAGCATCCAAAAAGGAGTTAGAAATATCTGATGTGTTAGAAAAACAGCTCAATAGAAGTCTTTGGCAACATGTGCACACACACACAAAATAATCAATCATGTTTATGGCACTATTTGAAATCCTGGGCTGCAGAACATAAAAATTTGAGAGAATATGTTCCTAGTAGCATTGCCAAGATTCCCGAAATCTTAAAAGATCACAACATCCAGAGTGGAAATAAAAGCGCCTCAGCCATGGGGACCATTCAGAACCTAAGAGGGCAACCCCTCCACATACTCATCTGTTACAGTCCAGTACACTCTTGCACACTACCTCTCTTAAGGCAGAGTCTGTTAATACTTCAGTGGACAACCTAAGTGTTGGATACTGCAGAGCATCCCATTTTACTGAAGCTCTCTAACAAAGCCATGTAGTGCCAGAAAAGTTCCTGAAGCACGAACTTAACCATTCCCTCTGACGTGTTAAACATTCCGTATGTGCAACAAATCCCATTATTGCCATTTCAAAGTCAGTGGCTAGTCTTCTGGTTTCATCAAGAACCGTTTCATAGAACAATACCAATTCCAATGCACTATAGGAAAGCTGAGAAAGTTATTCCAAGTTTTATCTTTATCATTAGGTTACACTACAATCATGAGGCTGGTAATAATTTATTTAACAACCCTACTAATCTTGCTGTGCACAAGACAGCACAAGCTACTCAAACTTTCCTCCTTTACCCTGGCCAGCTCCTAAAGTAGGCTGAAAGCAACACTACAGACAACTTCTGAAATAAAAAAGAAAAATCCTTTAAAGACTCCAAGCTTTTGAGTTATGTTCACGCATCTGTTCCCTTTGAGTTCTCGTTTCATATTGCTGAATTATAGTTACCTCACGTTTTAATTCTGCCACAGTTGTTGACAGATTGGAAACTAGCTGCGTCATGTTGGCGAGCTGTGCTTGCAACAGCTGGATTGCTTCCGTTTGTCGTTGATCCTGTGTTAAAAAGAGTCATGGCCAAGGTATTTAGTTGTCAGGTTCTCACTATCATATATTCTCATGTGCATGGAGTTAGCTCTCCAACAGAGCTTGGCATTCTGTAGCACATGACCTACTCAGCATTGTTCTCAACAGAACTTCATAGAACATCTGAAACTGCTTAAGCAGCATTAACCATATACACACTTTAAAAAAATCAACACTTATCAAATAATGGTTTGTAACACTATGCCCAGTGCACTTCATGACAGTGACTTCTGCTATCTTCATTAAAGGCTCCATGCAATGACAATCAGGAAGCCGAGCACTGCCATGCTACAAAAATACAGATGACCAGGCAGAGCTAAAGCCTAAGGCCTGATGCACAGCTTCTGTTGTAGGATCAGGTGGAAAGCCACTAAGTGACAGAATCCCAAGCCAGCCAGGAACAAGTCCTTTGCAGCTAACATCTTCATGGAAAGAGCCCTAACAGGACTCTTATCCTAAGAGAAATTACGAAAGGTGAGCAGAATACCAGGGAGATTAACCAAGAGAAGCACCTCAGACTGACCAACAGTGGATACTATTCAAAAAAGCAGAAAAGAGCATGCATATGACCTCAAGGAAGTTGTGATTTTTTTTTCAGTGTTGATAAATGTGTAAAGTACAGGCCTATGACTGCACTTCAGGCAGTCTGGGATTACATTTGCTATGCTACATGGACAGCTTCTTCAGTGATTATTCAGCAGATGGTAGTGCTGTTGTTTCCCAGCTGCTCAGGAAAAGTAGGATGGCAGAGCAAGGAAAACCTCCTTTGGCTTCCACTTTCTTACATCACATTTTAAAGAATGTACTAAAGCTTTTGTTACTTGCACTACACTTGGAAATGCATGTTTGGCATAACCATTACTGTACTACTTTACCTTTCTAAAGGCTGGGTCTGTTTGGCAGCATCAGGGCAATTGTCTATCTGTACTTTAAAAGAGATGAAAAGCAACTTTGCTTCTTTTCCAAACCAAGTTTAAAAAAGTTTGAGTGCAGCTACAACCAAGAAACAAGGGTTGGGAATGACCTGAAAAACTGTAATTGTCAAAGGCCTTTAAGAGTTTTAGCCATTACCAGCTGACAACTGTTGGGGTTTTTTTGTGTGTTTGTTTTTGTTTTTTTTTTTTTTTGTTGTTGTTGTTGTTTGGTTGGTTTTGTGTGGTGTTTTGTTTTGTTTTTTGTTTGTTTGTGGGTTTTTTGTTGTTGTTGTTTGGGGTTTTTTTTGTCCATATACCACCCCCCCAAAAAAAAAAATCAATCAGGAAAAAGAGCTGGAGATGGCTTTATTGTAAAACAACTGGGAACATACCTAAAAATTTTATTAGAGAAAAAATTTGGGAAGCACGGAATGAATTCTTTTAAAAGCAGATATGCACCTAATAAAAATCTTCATTTAAGAGAGAATTGCTGCACCTCCCTGCAACTCTTTCATAAAAGTAAACTTTCCTAGTTAGGAAAACATTTCAGTCCTCCAACAAGCCATACCTGCTCTTCTGCTATTCTTGAGGTGTTCTGAAGTTTTATTATTGTTTTATTGAAAGCCTTCTGCATTTCTTCCATTTGCTTTCGGTACCTAAAACAAAGAGCATGAAGGTCTGAACTGCTAGTTCACGAAACTCCTTGGCACTAAACTTCTCTTCAAAAAATACAACTACACCAGCAGAAAGCTTCTCTTTGCTCAAACATAAAACAGCATTTTAAGTTTCACACAGAGATGTGTCTTTCCCTCTTCCCCCCCCAGGTTAAAGTCAAATCTATTTCAACACCTTAGAATTTAGTGCTGATTTACCAGAATTCACTATGCAGAATTCTCTGCAAACACTGACTGCCAAGACAGACAACACAGCAGCAAATATAATAGAAAGCCCCCTCCTCAGAACCAATTCTGAAATGGGTACATTTCATGATTCTCCCGTGGATAAGGAGGACCACAGATACACACTAAGATACATCCATCCCTCACACAAAAGGTCTTGGTTCCCTCTCTACGATCCCTTCTTCAACAGGGGTTACGGGTAATACAGTAGTTTAAGTGGAAACAAATTCAATAAAGGCAGCCTTGCATGCCTCTGTCAGTCAGTTTAACAGTGACAAGAGATGTGGACGGTTGTTAAAAGGACTATGGACAGGATTAGCGCTTACATCCTGGCAACACAAAAACCCACAGCAATATTCCTCAAAACAAAATAAACATGATTTATCTGAAATGCAGAAAGGGAACCCCTGCCACCCACAGACACCTAGGTCTCCAGCAGCTACCTAGGATTAGGTACTTCTGTTTTCCATAAAGCTTTATCCTGTGGTTTACATTATATTCTGCTTCCACTGTACTACCTTCTGTATGTGCACATTCCTTTGTGTAGGTGGCTTAAAAAAAAAAAAATCACACTTACATATGATAGACTCTCACCCATCTTCTTCAGACTTACCTCTGACTAAGTTCTTCTAAGTAACGGCTGCTGAGAGACATGTTTACTTCTAGGGCTTTGATGCGATTATTAAGCCGCATGAAGACAGACTCCTTTTGATTAGATCCATGAACAAGATTTCCATTTGCATAGCCTAGATCTGTTGAATTTTGCAACTCCGCATAGAAGTCTGTAGCTGTTCTCTGCGGTCCCCCAGAAACTGGAATTGCCATTAAAGCTTCTTCAGTTGCCTGATCGTCCTCCTTTGTTTCAGCAGATACAGACGACTCAACAGTAGACAAAACAGGCTTCTGTACTTCTGGAGTGCTTTCCTTTGCTTCACCAGCATCACTGGCTAACATGCCCAGTGTATATTCAGGCTGCAGAACAGTCTCTGTAGGCTTTGAAATCACTGGAGTAGCAACAATGTCTCTTGTGTTCATCTCCTTCACCTTGGTGGCTACACTGGTCTCAGAAACTACAGGGTTTTCTTCTGCAACAGAGCTCTTGGCCTTTCCTGTGTCTGCACTGATCTCAGTTATATCCACCTGAGGAGACAGTTGTGGTGCTCCCTGGCCTGCATCTTCTTCTGCAGGCTCCAACACCATGTCTGTTGCTGGCAATGGCTTAACTTCAGATGTTACTTCTAACAGGAGGGATTGAGAGACAGTTTGAGGATGGCTTGGTTCCAGTTCAATTGAGTCTGTGGTCTCATTACTGATCTCCTCATGGGCCACACTGCTGAAGTCAACGGTGACAGCAGATCCGGATAGTCTCTCAACTTGGCTGTCTAATTGCTTCGGCAGAGGCTCATCTATTGACATATGTGTAGATTCATTCAGAACTGCCTGTGGCTGCTGAACATCATTAGCAGAGTAATCTTGCCTTTGTTTATCTTCAGTTTTACTATGCTGCCTATGCATGGCTATGGCAACCGAACACCATTTAAACAAATACTCTGAAAAGGTGGAAATGCAACATACTGTTGCCATGTCATAGCAGTACTTTTCTGTCTCAAGTTCAAACCACGCTGATGCTTCTTCCTGATCATCACTGGGCAACAAGGTTACCGTTGACTGGCTTGTATCTTCTTCATACTCTTGTACTAGCTGAACAATAGGACTTTCTTTTGTCGAATCCACAATTAATTGCTCTTTATCTATCTGTGAAATCTCTGTAGTAACAAGTCTACAAGAAAAGAGGTAAAGAAGAAATATTACTTCAATAGTTTTACGTGCCTGCACTGCAACACTGCAGAATTAGGATCTCGTAGAATATTAGTGAGCAATGCCAGTATGGACAGTCAGAAATTCTGTAAGTTAATTCTCTGACATTTCACAATCACAATTTGCAAACAAATTATTTCAACCCTTATTTCTGAAGCAGCAAGCCATCACAATCGGTTATTTTTCCTTCCCACTCCCCCGAAAAAAGTTCCTAGTTCAAATATCACCAAGTTCTTATGTAAAAACACACTTACTCTTCTGCTGACATCTTCAAATGCAAATATGACAATTGCTACCTTCCCACTGTCCTTCCTCAGTCTCTTAACAATCAAGAGTGCTAGGAAACCATACACCAACTAAATAGAGCACAAATCATGTCTTCAAGAGCTGGAGTCTCCACTCTAAGTAGCCAAATGTACTCTAAACAATTATAAGCAACTGGAAAAAAATAACAGAATATGTAGATACAACTCCTCCCAACCTAATTTCACATCCTTGCATACATATTTTCATCAAGGAGAGCATAGCAAAAAATATAAGCTTCTAAAAGAGAATTGTTGACACTACTATTTAACAGAAGTTTCAGCAACACAGCTTACATTGCTAAGTAGTCTCTTTTGCAGAAGACAACCCACAAAACCTGGAAGAATATTAACTTTGTTTCCACACAAGAGATCTGCAAAAGCCAAGAGCAAAATACTCTTCCTGCTTCTTCTGAACAAAGTAATACACACAACTGAGAAAGTTAGCAATGTATTGTGACATTTAGTCAAGTATTAAAACCTATCATAAAGGAAATAGCTATGAACAGTAACTGAAGCAATAAATAACCCTGATTAGTACTTTACTACAGGATTCAGCAAATACTTGCCCTTTCCTATATTTAAAGGCAGTGAGGCATATCTGAGAATTCTACCACCAAATATTCCAGACTGGTGCACGTTAGTCTCTCCTAGGAAAATACTGAAAAAAAAAAGCCAACACAAATCACTTACTCTGGTGAAGGAACTGGAGTTGGTTCAGGCAGTCTTGGTGCAGCTGTTGAAGTTGCAAGGGTGGCAGTGACATTTTCAGACGTGCTTTTGTTCCCAGCTGCAGGAAAGAGGAAAGCACAAACATAAAAATTCAAAAAACCCCATGTTTGCTTTCAATTAATTTGGGGGGCTTTGGGGTTTGTTTTTGATTAACTGCACTACCAAATTAACTGCAAATGTCAAAGTTACCTGAATCAAAGTGCTGTCAGTTTCTGTATACTACATTATGGACAGTCTCAAAATATTTCCAGGAAGAACTAGCAAGTTTAAACTTTACAACTGAAACTGGGTAATAGAGTAAAGATCTCCAAATATAGCAGAACAAACATATAAGTTATGTTTGTATTGGTTTGTTTCTCAGCAAAGTCAACATCTTTGTTCCACTTTTCACAGTCAGTAGGGTAAGTACTTATGTTATTAACTAGCTATGGTACTAATCAGGTATGCCATAAAAGGTGAAGAAAGTCCTTTAAACATAGATCATCCAACTCCTCACAAAAAATGAGCAAAATAAAGAAATTAAAATTTCCCTGAAGGCTTTTTACCTAAAAAAATAAAATTACCTTCAGCTTCAAACGACTCCTCAGTTTTTGCTCCAAGCATATTAGCAGCAATATTCACCATACTTAGGATAGCATCTAAAACAGAAAACAGCTACTTAAACAGAACATACTCAGAGGGCCCAGAGATGAGCACCACTGCATAATCTGAGACTTCAGAACACTTGCTTGAAAACACTCACAGCGTAAGGACAAAATAAAACACCCAACTAACTGGTCATTCTATTAACACTGGATGCATCTGTTGCTTTTAAAATTTATGAACTAGAAACCTGTATTTGAAAACCTACATCTAATGTTTACCAGCTAGACCTTCTAACACCAGTGAGAAGTACTCACTGATCATTAGTCCACTGAAACCAAGGAACAGTAAGACAAATAGAAAAATATTTAAGCATGTAGTTTTATGACAAACTGAGTGCTGGAACCACTGAGGGATGTCGAAAAGCAGAAATTTAGAGCTTGAATACTCAAATGATCTAATAAACACAGGCTGGATCGTGTTAGATGAGCAAGACAGAATTCTGCCTCTGAACAAAGGACATCCACAGCAGGACAGAAAACTTCAGATTCATTCAAATTAAGCTGGACTCTGTCTTTTTTGTCATACATCTCTTCTTAATCCCAAAATTGCTTTCAGCTCCGATACCACTGCAACATAAATCTAAATATTTTAAAATTTGAAGAAAATCTACTCTTTACAATCTGTTATTTGAATGCAATCTGTACCAGTCAAGGAAACTGAAAGAAAGCCGTTAACAAATATCCACAGATCTGGCTTAGATATGCTTTTTTTTTAGGTTCTGTTCAGTAGGTTTTTTTCTCAAAAAAAAAAAAAAATCACAGAAGTGCAAAGAGTGTTTGCTCTGTAATGGCACGTGTTTTAGACACAGCTACCTCTTTGTCTGTAACACTGAAAACTAACATCACTATCAGTTTTATTTAGTAGATGAGGAACAAGGAAAGAATGCCTTACTGTAAACATGCAGAAATTGTCCCAGTTTTGCCCATTCTTCCACCGCCCGCCAGCATACATCTGTACTGTGTGTCACGTGGATAAGTTCATAAAGTTAAATGCGTTTCTTAGTAGTAAAGACCAGTTTCTTAGACTCCAGGAAGCTCTGTTCAGAGCTTTGGTTTCGCCTTTCCTCCAAAAGGAGGTCAAACTACAACATTAGTGCATTACTTCATTTATCTGGGGCTGCCTTCTTTGAAGAGTCATGCTAAACAAAAGATGTTGAACTTGAATATGAATGGTATCTTCTTATTAATGGAGAAGCAGACAAAGAGGAAGGATTAAGAACTGGTACAGAAGCCTGCCTGTCTAGGAGAATAGCAGGAAGACGACCAGTGAGCTGCCCTCAAGTGAGACTAGCAGGAGACTGCAAAATACTTATGAGATCAAATATCCAAGAAGCCCACAACCTCCTTCTCAGAGGGTCCTCTTCTTCACTATGAGCCTATTTAAGATAAACTATGCAAAACCAGAAGTCCATCTCATTTGTCCAAACATGCATATATAAAAACCCACAACAAAAACCAAACAACAAAACCACAAAACAACAACAAAACAACCACAAACATCCAAACTCAGCACGCCTTCAAAGAAGGAACACTGGCTACCCTGCCAGAGGTGAAACAGCAACAAGATCCACCAGCCAGAACTAAATAATGATCTGCAATGTGGTAGCAACTCTGCTGTGTGTCTCACACACTGTCAGTAACAGGCATTTCAGAACTTTCCAACATAGCTTTAGCATTCAAAAAATCCAATAGAAAAAAGTCACTGCATTTTTCAGACAGTAAACAAAAAAACCCTGCACTTGCAGACAGAAGACGTGAATATGCATCATCAAGACAGCTTGAAGATTTGTGACTGTTTCAAAAGTTCCATAAGAGGTAAGCAGTGTGAGTGGAAGGTACTGCTTTCCCTCACCTGAGAAAGGGAAACATTTAGAAATAAACTGCCTTTTCCACTATTTATTTCCCCTTTGAAAACTGCACTAGGCTGTGCAATATTCCTGGTCATGACCTTTTTGTTCTTAAGCGATAACTACATTTTAGGAAATAGGAGCAAAGAATTCTGCAGCTCTGATCCACTACAGGATGAAAAGAAAGCCTGAGCACAAAGAGCATTCATTTTGAGTGCAAATCTACATTACAAACTAACAAATCTTCCATAACTGGGATAGAAAGCAGGACAGGGTAGAAATAAGTTGTGTGGCATCTGATATTATCCTGAATAATTCAGCTGTTAACAATACCATTAAAACTGAATATTCAAGTATTCCTAGCCAAACAAACCCCCACACCTGGAGGTTTTCCAATTGAAAAGTGATATGAGAGCGTCAAGAACCATTCATTCTTTTAAAAAAATACAGCTTTTATGAAGAGCACAGAAGCTACAATATTTACATAAAGGCTTCTCAGAACTGTTCTGCATACCTTCCTTTCAAGCTGTACAAAGTGAATCAATACACTGCTTCCTATAAATAAGGCACCTTAATTAAGAACATATTTCTAAGGTGTGAACAATTAAGGTTTTACAGAACTTTAGTACTGATTATTTATAGTCCTACATAATACTCATATTATTTTAAGTGCTCAGGATCCTCAAGTACAGAAAACAAAGTTGCTAGAGAGATCTGGAAAGCTCTATTTTTAGAACACTAAGAATGTTACACCAACATCAAATTGCTACTATTTATTCCTATGAAATTAAATAGGAATCACAACAGATTGTTTCAGCAGAAAAATAAGTCACAGCTGTTGCATGACAAAGATGCAATTCCATTTTCAAGTAGCTCATTTTGTTTCAGCACAAAAATAATTTTTCTAATAAATCATACTCACTTGTAGCTGAGCCAAGGAGATTCTTTGAAGATTTTTCTTCCCCTGTATTGTAATCCAATGGATAATCTATGTATAAAGAACAACACTTACGACTATCAAAATTAAATGTGTCATGAGCAAAGAAAATAAACCTCAGTATTTAACACGTCATTCAGCTGTTGTCAGTTTGATAGTGTGAAATTAAGGCACAGAAAGAAGGTCAGCAATTACATATGGAAATATCAAGCTCCAGACAATGAGAAAGCCAAAGAGATTCCGGGTTCAAGCTTCAGTTTCCCCAGGATTCATGACAGATGCAGCAAAAAGCTCACTGAGTTCTGTACAGGGGTTTTCCCTCCCCCCCTCCTCAGCTTCACGAGGGCTGTTTTTTTTATTTAAACACAAAGTCTGCAAGTCAAAATAAGCACCTTCCCAATTGCTTGCAGCATTGGTCATACAAGCAATCTCAGAAAATGGGCTACAGACAATGAGAATAAAGCTGTTCTGTGTGAGATGCTTTGGTTATTTTAGTTATCCTTTACTACCGTCAACACATGAAGATATTATTGCCTAGCCTGCCAAGTGAAATAGAGATCTATTTTGAGCATTTTAAAGTAACTCTCCAAAGAGTTACAACAGATTGTTTAAAACGGCAAAGTATTCTTGGTTAAACCCGGAAGTGCTGAAATACTGTCAACAAGATTAAAAGTAAATTTAGCAGTCAAATCATTTATCATATGCAGAAAACAACAAGGCACCTGACTAGTGAAAGACATGTCTGAATAGCTAAAAATGCAGATATTATTTGTTTACCATAATCTTCATCAAAGAGTTCTTGCCGCTCAGACTGATATTGAGAATCAGCTATCTCTTCATACTCTTCAACCATGCTCGTACCAAATACCCTATGAACAAAGATTTAAAATAAAAGCTTAGTATTAGTCATGTAATTACATGAATAATTGTTAATTACATATGCTTATTAACGTTATATAAAATAGCAATATTAACATTATATAAGTAGTAGCAAATAAATTAGATAAGCAATAGTTGCCTTCAATTAATCAAGATCAAGCAGCAGGTACACTTATTTTCTCAAACTTGTATTCACAAAGTCCATGGCATCACTTCAAGTGCTACACCAAAAAAGATCCTGTTTTTAATTCTAGTAATTCCAAAGAGACTTCTCCTTTTTAACTTGAACTCATACCTAGATTTCCTTGTCTTAAGCTCTCCATGAGTGCTTACGCTTCCTCTTCAGCTTCACATTTGACTAACTTTAGGTCTGTCTGGTCATGGCTACCTCTCTTCATATACCATATATTCTTTCACCTGCTCCGATGAAGTCAAATCAATCCAATTTAAAGCAGTCTTGTCAACTGAAAAGATGGTTTTATAACACTAGAACTCTCAGATTTGAATTTTGACATAGCTTTGACAGGAGAATTTAAATGTTGGGATTTTTCTTTGTTTAGTTTTTTTTTTTCTTTATGTGCAGCTGATTAGTTTCCCAACTACATACACAGAGTTGTTCAGGTATAGATATTCCAAGCATTACTGTCTCTACCTAGAGTGGCATGCAACACAGCAGCTTCCCAAAAGGCTCATGTTCCTGTTTCCTAACATCCCCCACCCAAATATACAAATTTTTCCTTACATACTGGAGAATAAACTCAAAAAATTAAAGCTTCTTTAAACAGACATAAAGCACATTATACAGCAGGTAAGTTAGGCAGCTACTTCAAAGTATTTGCAAATAACCTGAAAACCAGATTTTGTGGCCCAACTATTACTAAAACACACTAATCCTTGATGCACAGACGTAGAACAACAAAGCAAAACACTTAAGACATTACCTTATAAGACTTAAGGGACAAAAATGTTCCGATCCAAAGTGCGATATCAACTCCACCTAAAGAATAAATGGTGCTTAAAATAAACTCCAAAGACCCACAGAGTCAAGAATTTATTTAAAATACACATCCAATCTTAAAATTGCAAGTTTTGTTTTCTCAAGGGATTTGTAAGTTGCCCATAACAGAAAAAGACTAAAAGTTTTGTTCTTGCCATGCACTAAAGTGCTGATTTGCAGCAGAAAACACCCCAAGCCCCATGCATTCATCATTCCAGAAAAAGAGATTGCTAACCTTTATGTACTTGATGAACATCTGAAGCAAGAGAAAGGAAAAGAGAAAAAAAAGATGTCAGTATAAAGGCTGAACACATGCCACAGGCAACTACAGTTTTGTTGGTTTTAATTCAGTACTATAAATGCCTCAGACGACAAGAATAAAGTTGCAATACTACTTCATCTGCCTTAGGTAGCAAGACTTCATTTAGCCCTTGTACCTTGCAGATGGAAAGTAACATGCAACAAGTATTTTATTAACTAAAGTTATTCAATTTTTCCAGGCAGTATGATTGCAGACAGAAAACTCAACTGTGTTAAGCACACTACTTGATTTTTTTTTTAACCTTAAAAAGCACAAATTACGGAAAGCAACTCAAAAGGAAAAAACCACCCTGATAGCATGCATTCTATGTACTGCTGCTGCTTCAAGTTCAATATAACATGCTTCAATTTATAGAAACACTACTGGAAGAGTGTACACAGCATCTGATGATACATTTGGAAACTTCAGTCATCTGCCTAGTTCCAGTGAGAACTTGACTACACACAGGTAATCTAAATTGATTTACAAGTGCAAAATGCATTTGCTAAAGCACAATGTGGACACTATCAATAAATGATCGGCAAGTGAGATCGTAACAACTACTCCCATAAAGGCACTCTTACAAGAAAATTTCCATTATTTTTGATACAAGTTCATTGAGCCACTTCAAAAATCAAGCTTCTCAAAAATTGTTGACTTTTCTGTAGACTAGGCACACTTACAACTTGCTTTCCTTTTGCTATAAAGTCAAAACATTACAAGACAACCCTTTGAGCATGTTAGGATGCTACGTTATTCAAGGCAGAACATTGTGTCCACCAAGGATTAACTCCTGAATCATCTAATGTCATTCTGGAACTTAAGTGACAAGCAAGATTCCAGCTACCTTAAAGCATTAATTCAGACAGAAAGCAGAATTAAAAATAAATGAAATCTTTATCCCATGACTCATGCAGAATTTCTGGGTAGTTGGGTAACTATCACTCATAGCTGCTACTTCATGAAACCACAAATAATTCAGTAGCACAAATAAAATTATTTTTTTTTGGAATCGCCATAAGATAAAAATCACTGGCAAGGACCTGAAAGGTCTGTATTCTATTTTAATTTAAATCTCCACTACTTCCCAATATTTTCGCAAATTCAAATACTACATTATTTATGAAGTTTTATTCTCTTTGAGCCTCCTGAGCAAAGATAGCTTGCTTCAAGCTATTTTGAAGGCAGATCACAGCAAGCACTCCAGCAGCAGTAAGCCTAAAATAATTTGCTAGAGTTGCAGTTATGATGGAATAACTGCAGAAGTGAGCTTCGAGTCTATTGAAGAGAACCAGAATTCAAATGCTTATTCCTTCAGATTCACTTAAAACTGTATAGCAGAATACAGAACAAATCTGTGCTCCAGGGAGTGTGATACATATGTATCTATATATAATCTCCATAAAGCAGGTACAGCCAAAAGACAAAAGTAGGCCAATACTTCTTAACCATCTCCTGAATGTAAGCTTAAGTCAAATAGAACTAAAAAAATTATTTTTAATTCAGTTTATCAATCAAGTATGTCCAAGGTACAAGGTAACAGGTACTTCCCCAGATGCTCTCAGTTACCATTATGATGAAGGTCATACACTTGTGTTTGTGTGACAAGGGTTTAGTATCTGGCCAATCACACTAGGGCCACTAAAAATTAGTTCTAAAGCATGCTCTGCTAACAGATGTCTCTGGATGCACTGTTACACAGGGTAAAACCAGCAAACTCTTCCATTCCTGAAAAGCTTAGATATTTTTGCAACATTAAGTTACCTTAACATATTTTGCATACATCTGCTCATCCAGAGGAAAGCTTTGGACATTTCTCTCATCTCTGGCATGGAAAGTACCTAATTTAATCCATTTGTTTGTTGGGTACCTAGAAGAGAAATACTGAGGTCAGATAACGAAATGCAAGTATCCACTGTTTACAGATATTTGCTGAAGTTTCCCAAAACACCTTTTCACATAATACTCAATTTTTTTACTTCGGTTGCAAGATAGCAATACGCTTTTATGGAAAGAGTTGCAAGATAAAGCTAGTCCAAACAAAAACTTTTAGTACCTCTTCACATCTGGAAAACAGCGTGCAAGACCTTGAAGGATAAAACCCTTCACTTGATCCGATTACTGAAATTTATCCTGCCTACAGTAAGGTTTCTTGAACTGAAAAAGTCACCTCAGATGAACGCTGAAGAACATGACACATAGATGGTAGGTTGTAAATATTACTGTAGCACAAAAACACTGAACAAAGCAGAGTTAGAACTAGGCAACAGACCAAGTGTTGAAAATCAGAATATACACACTTTAAGCACTAAAAGTGAGTTCTTTTGATGCACTATGTGAAGGTCTCCTCTTACACATACCAGAGTAATCTGCTCACTCCTGGAAAGCAGTGGAGGTACAAAACTGCTGTCCTGGTTTGGGTGAGACAGAGCTGGTTCTGTTCAGTGATTTTACTTTACAGCTCAGTTCTTCTAACTCACTGCACTGCCTGAAGTTAGCAGCCTGTTTTCCCAGGCAGCGCCTGATGCTGGCAGTGATAACAGCCCATGTTTAGAGTTACTACCAAGGACTGGTGTGCAGACCAAGGCCACTGCTGGATCTTGTGCACCACACTGGGGGTGCAGGAAAGTGAAAGGCGGCACCTGCAGGAGGAGCAGACAGGGCAGGTGACCCCAAACTGACCAGCAAAGGATTCCATCCCATATGTGTCATATCTGATATAAAGCTGAGGTATCTGGAGGGTCTCTGGCTCTTCTCCCCTCTTGGCCTGCTTTACCAGGTTTGCTTGGCTTGGCTCAAGTCCTCTTTCAGTTCCTTCCCAGGAGGACTCTGTCCGTTCCCCCCCTGATCCCTATCTGTATATTCCTGAATCCGGTACCTGAACACAGCTCCCATCTGCCGCAGGGCACAGCCTGGGACTCCCTGGGTGCCTGCTCCACAGCATCAGTGGTGATGGCGATATAATTACGATCGGGAGGGAGGGGTGTGGGGTATGTGTTGGGTTCAATACTGGTTTTGTATATATTCTGTTTTTATTATTATTTTCATTAAAGCTGTTCTAGTTTCCTTTTCTAATGGCTAAGTCTCTCTCCCTTATTCCCTTTCTCTTCCCCTTGGGGTAAGGGGAGGGGGGGGGTGTAACAGAGAGCATCTGATATAGGTCTAAGGAGCCACCCTGACAATTGCCTAAACCAACAAAGCCACCCTTTAACCAGACGTTCTGCCAAACAGTAGTATTCTTACCTCTTCCAATTCCTCAATGTTGTTGTACTTTTGTTTTGTTTTCTTTTAAAATTATTTGGGAAGGTTTGGACAGTTTCATCACTGAAGAGAGCTTAAGCCACGTAAACATGGTCTGAATGGCAAGGGAGGACACAGTCCATAACTCCAATGGCATTTTGTTAAGTAATGTTCATTTTATAATCTGCCATCCACTACCCATCTGCCGAGTAATTTCTGCTGCTTCAGTGATACTTGTCAACAAATTATTCCTTTTCATTTTTAAAGTGGCAAAGAAAAAAAACAAATATACAGGAAGCACAGAAAAAACTGTGGCTATGTATTCTAGGATCTCAGAGTTGCTCTTTCCATATGGGAAAAAAAATGTTAGTAAGTGATTATAAACAAAGAAAATCCATGCAATTTCACAATACATTATGCTTTACATGTTAACTGGCGTACACAGACCACATTTTATGAATCCATCCATTTAATAATTATGACTTAATTTTTCATTCAGAAGGGTGGGTTTTGATAACATACCTGTCACTAATAGACACCAGAAAGTCCTTAGGAGTGGAAGAGAATAATTCATGATTTGCAATGTCAAGCTGTTTTACTTGGACTGGTTCACAGAGCTCAATAACAAACCTTGAAGACAAGCAGGAAATATTAAAAAAGCACTCTTCTTTCTACAGTTACAGTCCTCAGTCCTTTACCTCGTTACTAAATCCTCCAGTGGGTATAAAGACACAGTGAAAATGCCGGACAATAAGAAGGCATCTCTTTTTGCTCCTTTCAGAATCACTAGTGATATTTACCTGCATATCTGTCATAGTAATTCTAGATGCTATCTGCAGCTACAAAAGCTTCCTCTGTCTTGTAATCAAGGGCAACAAGTAACAGAACTAAAAACTAAGGATAGCAAGCATCGTTTAAAACACATCTGAAATACCAGTTAGCATATGGTAAATTCTTATCATATGCCCTACAGTTACTTGACAACTGGGGAAAGAGCCTAAAATCTTAACCTGGACACTGTGCTTTCTCTTCTGTAAAATCATAATTACGCAAAAACTACAAATACCAGGGGGACATAATAGAGCATCTAATGCTAAATCCATCCAAGTTCCTTACACACATATTTCAGACAGACACACCAAGGTCCAGTCACTCACACAGGACGCATACAGTCACATCCCAACAGAAAATTACAACCGCTCCTGTCATACAGGCAAAGCTCAGAAGCTTACCAGATTTTAGTACTGCAAGGATTTAGCATATAAAGGTCCATATTTTCCATCAAAATAGCCGAAGTGCTCTATATAAAGAAGATAATTAGTATTTGAATTTGTTTGGTAGATATTAACCCAGCAGCAAGGGGTTTTTCCCCTCTGTCCAAAAGCAAGTTTGATATCAGTTATGTAGACTAATACCAAGCTTCACAACATTCTAAGGAAGACAGAGGAAACAGTATGCCATACTACTTTGGAGCAATCATACATTATTCACTATAGTAAGCTGTGTAATACAAAATTATTCTGTTTCTGTTGTGAGTAGACTCTGATCTCTCCTCCAAATTCGCTTAAATCAACTTCTCTATAGCAATCCCTCTCTACGTCAATCTGTTAGATCATAATTTGTCCCATTTATAAAAATCAAAAATCATAATAAACCCAAACACAGAAATGAAAGATTACATCAGAAATAACGTTTTCAGTTGTAAGTGTACTTTGTACTACTACTTGCATAACAATAAACTGAAATAATGCACACTAATAATTAGTAAATGCTTACCTTTGCCTCTGGATTCGCTGCCAAAATTTTGGCACCACACTCTACAGAGGCATAGTTATTTCTGTTTTTCTGAACTTTTTTTGTGGAATGCTGCCCACCAACAGTAGAAGAGTGCATTGACTGACCTAGGAAGAAGAAAATATTGCTACTATAACAAACCACACAAAGAAAACAGTATTTTCTCTTTCAGGGAACTTCTGCTCACTGCTTTTATATAATAAATGCTATTGTGTAGCTCCAGTAGAAAAATTAAGTTCCAGGCTGCATTCCAAATGGAGACCATTTCACTATTCAAATAAGATGAATCTGAAGATGAAAGTGGTCTGCATTTAGACCAAACCAATGAATCCTGAACTTACTCTTTTCTTTCTCCACTTCCATTACTTTCTTCTTCCATTCATCAAATGTTGGAATGTCTCCAGGGTCCTTTGGAGTCATCACTGACGTAGGGTCAATTTCTCCTGTTTTCTTATAGTCTTTCTGCAAAGAAACAAGCCACCAACTGTGAATATTTTTCAGTACCAACAATGAAAATAAAGACAGACTTCAATGTGTTGTTTTTTAAACAAAAAAAAAAACAAGTATGCTCTCATCAAGTCAACAGCAGATACATCATTTGAACCCACTTAAAGTTAGTGCTAAGGTAAGCTAACAAGCCATTTTTTTAACCAACATGTGATGATTTCCCCTCAATTATATTCTTTCACTGAGATGCTGGTAATTTTTGTGGCCAATACATTAAGTACAATGCAAGCATCTTGTCTCTAATATTCTGCTTTTCCTTCAAGATTTTGGCTTCTACCCCTCCTAAGGGGAAAATATTCCCCTGTAGCAGAGATCTTCAGCTATGAATGTTGGTCATAACAGAATTCCAGCGGTCCTCCCCTTGCAGTTCCTGAACATCTCAAATAACGGCACAATGAAATATTTATGAATATTTGATTTAATGTTTCATGATCAAAGAAATAATGCTTTGGACTTGCCTGACAAAGCAGCAACCCCTTTACATTAATCATATGCCATATTATTTCAAGTCTTAACTTCTCCTTTGCACATACATTTCTAGTGCACCACCAGATGTGTGAAAAGCTTTTCTAGACATTTCAAGTGTAGAGGTTATTTTGTGACAAGATTTTACAGGTAGCTTCCAGAATGACTGCTTTGCAGGTTGACAATTTCTTCACACTTAAATCAATAATTATTTCACATATAGCTCTATAGCCAAATCCACATATTTGGACAGAAGTCACAACAGAATTCTTCACATGACTAGACCGCAACAGAACTTTAGATGGGGTATACCCAAAAATATATGCCCACATATATTTACAAGTCAGAGGACCTTAAACCCTGTATCTTCCACTCCCAAAAAAGAGATCAGGAGATAAGATCCTCCTTGGACTATGACTTTGGTAAGACAAAACACTGACAAAGCAATGCCAAATCATGGACATGCTTAACTAAGACATCAAGCAAACAGCATAATTCTTTAAACTGCAGTCTTTAAAGCATTAGGTTAAAGAAAGTCTTGGTAAGCTCTTTACTGAGTGGATATTGGAACTGCTTACCTCCCTTTTTAAGTTCTCCGAGGCATTCAGAGCAGATTTCTGCTCATCTGTCCCCTTTTCAGCTGCTGAAACTTTAGACTCAAACTCAGATTTTGTCTTCTTTCCCTTGCCATGTGAAGATGATATGTTTTCTATATGTTGACCTGCAAGGCTGAAAGTTTTAAGAGTATTAGGACCCACAAAATGATTACATTTTCAGCCATATGCAATATTAGACACACAAATATGTGGATATGCAAGTACGTGCAAATGTTCCTTACAAGGCCAGGACAGAAAATAACAAACACTTCAATTATTGAGACTCACAACCTACTTTAATACTCACCTTTCTGGTGGACTGACAAGAGAGGAAGGTTCGCTCTGAGGGTCAACTTCAAGTGTCCCACCAATATCACAGTCAGGTTCTGACTGCTCAGCTTCACTAGAGCTGATTACAGGGATATCAGCATGGGAGTTTTCTATTGCACTGAAGGGAAAGAAATAGCATGCTTTTTACCCTTCTGACAACACAAGTAACACAGCTAATCAACTGTAACACTAAAGACATTTGAATGTTTTAAAAAAGCAACAGCCTTGCAGAAATAATTAAGCAAAGGGGAATGAAGTATGCTATATTTGTGGAACAGCCTTCTCAGCTGTATCCATGCAAGAATGGAATTTCCTTTTCTAGACTGTCTCAAAGGAACACAAAGCTACCCTCTCCTCTCCCAGAACTGTCAACTAACATCTTACCAAACATTGCAAAGGATAATTTTTCTCAACATCACTACAAATTATTAACAGCTTTAGAGTTAACGAACTGACAGTAATTGTCTCTTTCAAAGAAAACAAACCCAAGACTGAGTCCATCACTAAAAGCTCCTAATGTTCTCAAGTCAACAGGCAGCAATCAGAACAGAACTTGGTTAAAACTACAGGAAAAAAAGGGGTGGCATAACAACATATAGTAGAGCCAGTCATACTCCCTTCCCAATAGATTTTTTTCTTCCTTGTGTAATAAAAATGAGGTAACTGAATAAACCATTATCCGAGTTGCATCAAGAGCTTGAACTAGCTGACCTGCCTACTGCTTTAGTTCCTCTCTCCCAAAAGACTGAACACACTGCTTCACACAAATCCTAAGGCAAAAATGGTGACAAAAGCCTCCCTGTATGTTCTTTAGGGATGATAGAATGGGTAGGGAGGAGAAAACAGACAAATAACAACTTTCAATTGACAACTTCTATGACTGTTCTCACTTCTCCAGCACAGGGATGACCTTCATACTGATCTAGAACGTTATAAAACACATCTAAGTAAAAGCTTTATTCTGCCTCCTAAATTTCAGCATAAGCTTTCTACAACATCAGCAACATTAACTAGGTTAATCCAATATCATTACACAAAAACACAATCAGCACAGTGGCAACTTAAAAGGGGATCTTTTTGGTTCTTTAACTGCTACAATTAACAATAGAAGCAGCTGCAACAAAACCAGGGACACAATTTTAGTACTTTTCATATGATAAGGTCCCACAGTATAGAACGAAAATCTCACAAGTATTCAACACTTTTTGCTAGGTAGCAACAATCTAACAAACTCTCAGAATACAGGAATTTAGCAGCTACAAACAGGCAGTAGTTTCTCTGAACACCCTAAAACTCAGTTTAGCTCTGCATGTTACACAGAGTTACTGACTGAAGTAAGGTTGACCAATACACTTAATTTAAAACCTCCACATGTTCTTGATCTCAGTAGATAGATGACAGCATAAATAATTACCAACTGAATAAAATATGGGACAAGTATGGACTTATAATACCCTGACATCAGGATACACCTGACTGGCCTCAAGTAACTAATTTTGGCACAAGGCAAGTAGCACAAGCCTAAAAGCTCTAGTTCTCCCTCTCCTTTGGGTACTTTCATTTGTTAGTGGCTTTGCCTTAATTTCTGAAGTGCATTATGAAGCTCACTTTGCATTGCCGGTTTTTATTTGCAGCCAGAAAAGGGGCTCAGATTATTTTTCAGTAAATTTTCCCCAGATTAGTTCTGCATAGAAAAGCTACAATCAGCACTATACTAAAAAAAAAAGATTCATTACAAGGTAGTTCAGAATGACAACAGTAAGATTTATAATACATTACACAAACAAATCAGTACAGAAGTCAACAAAAGCTATAAAAAGAAACCAGCTGAAATTACACTCCATTTTTGCTTCATAACAACTGCAAATTTGGGAAGTTTGATTTTTGAAGACTTGCAATTGAAGACACCTATCAAGTATCATAAAGCGCTTCAGTGTTAGGCCTAGCAGACAAGGCAAGATCAGTCAGACAAGATTTCCAAACCTTTTCTATGGTAAAGAAACTAAATTGGGTAAACAAGAAAAACTGGACTCTTAAAAAAATGAAAACACTGAAAAAAGAAGTAGGCTTCTCTTTAATGTGTTGGATTTTTATCTATGAAAATATAAGATCTTTATCAGCAGACACTCTGAAGAATATATGCCCCTTAGCACACATTAAAAAAAAACAGGAGAATAGTGTCAAAGTATCTAAAAGTATACACAGATGAATTCCCATTCTACAGTTCATATTTGATAGCTCAGCATTACATAAAAAAATGTAAAACAAAATTAAGCAGAACTCTTGAAGACTGCGGGCAGCAGAGGTAGTTCTACAATACACTAAGCACCAGAATTATTGCCATTATCACTTAGAAACTGATAATGGCAATAATAGACCTTTCATAGAAGCACACAACTCTTAATCCACACAAAATGAGTAAACAGTGGTACGTTCCATTAGCATTGACACCATAAACCAAAAGTACAGCAAAATCATCATGTGTAGAAGTCTTGCCTTATCCTTCCTGCACCTGAAGAGGTAATCCTTTTAACAACATCACAATTAAGTGACATTCTCTCAAAGACTAAAACAATAAAAACTTACTCTGGCTGTGAGACTGGAGGTATCTCTGAGGTAGGTGAACTGGAAATGTTTTCAGTGATTGCAACTATGCTAGAAGAAGCTTCATTTAAATCTACTGAAGATGGAGTCTCAGCTTCAGGCTGGCTTGCTTCACTCATTTCTGTAGTCTGTGAAAACATTACAGATGAATGTATGTTTTTCAAAACTTCAATAGGAAAAGCATTCATATAACAACATCTCGTATGGAGATTTAACTGTTCAGTAGTTCTTGAACCTGAAAATCAGACAGAAAAACAGACAAATAAAATGTTTTCTTCATAAACATAGACTAGCATTCAGTGCTACTGAATTCTTTGGGGTAGTTGCAACACTCTTCCATGTCTGCAATTAACAGTGAAAAAATACTAATTGAAGAAAACACGTGCAACAGCTTCCTTAACCATGCATTTCAATAGAGACAGCTGCAAAAAAAAACAAGCTTGACTATTTCAACAACTGAAACAAATGGTTCTATTTGTACTTTCCATGACAATAAAATTTACATGTACTATTTTCATCTTAATCTTAATTTTGAGGACAGCTGTCAATTTTATGACTCCAATGGAGGTCTGAAATGATTTAGAAGTCTATTCTACTTTGCAACAGAATAAAAACATAAATCACTTATCAATTCTGAGAGCCTAGTAGTCTCGAGTCTTATTTAATTCTAGGTCTTCAATTTTTATAAGCCCTTGCAAAGCATAATCAAAATAAGGCTAAATCTGGAAGAGTACAGAACCACCAAAACAGGTCAGATTATCTCTTGCAGCAATAGAAACTACTATTAAACAAAAGCCTCTTATTAATAGCTGGATTACTCCAAGACATCCATACCTGTAACATCCAATTTTAGTTTATCTTAAAAGATTTGTTTAGTACCTACAAATATTAAATTACTCATATTAGTTATGCACATAGGAAATGCAAGACCTGTCAGCTCACAGATTTTCTCCTTCTCTGGAAGGATCAGTCTGACAGCAACCCTGTGTGCAAGTAAAATGCACTAGTTGGGTTACTATGGGCTTTAGATAACCAAAATAGAGACTCTGAAATCCAAGCAGCATTTGAAGAGTATGTGGAGACAGTGACTGAAATAAGTCTTGCCTGCTCAGATTTTGTAAAGTCATCAGGTAGCTCTTCTGTAGAGTAACTCCGTGGACTTGAGTCTGTGTGCTCAGGCTCCAGTCTGGGACCACCCTCTTCCCCCTGGTGTATTAAAGGTAAGCCAACAGTAAGGATGCAGAAACACAGGCCTTCTGCTCTAGTAAGGGGAGTTACCTTTGATGCAGAGTGAATAACACAACTTTTACAATAACCAAAATATCAACAAAAAGTTAAGCTACATGAATCTTCAGAGTCACTGCCCACATATTGAAATATCTTCTGTAAAAGGATTACAGAAAGTTAAAACAATTCAGGTAGATCTTCACAGGAAAGACCATTTTAACATTGCTTTATATCATTCAGTTTGTGCACTAAAGAAAGTTAATCATTCTGCTGTGACCTCCCATGTTGACAAATTCCACTTCATCTCCTTGCTGCTCAAAACAGGAGGAGCAAAGAAAATACTATCCTAAAATGACTTGCAACAGATAACCATTAAAAATTAACACCTGGAATATTTCAGCTGTAGCAGTCTCACCAGCAGAACTAGACTAATCTCACAGGTCTGCTTTAACCCTTTTGTTATAAAAGAATTGCTTTAAAGATTTACAATCAAGTGCAGTGAATGCACAAAGCAAAAAGAACACAGACTTAAAAGTTTTAAAAACATGAGACTGTAGAACTAAAAAGAATTTACTTGCTGCTCAAACTTTCTAAGTTGTGACTACAACATATGCAAGTTGTTTTTGAGCAATACTTTAATACATCAAGAAATCTGGCAGAAATTTACATACACCTAGTTTTATAAGGACTATGTAAAATCCTGAGGTCAAATACTAGAAGTGCTAGTGTTCAGATCCAAAAATGGGCTGCTATGCTACACAAGATGACACTATCATAATAACTTGAGATACTTAAGGCACACACTGGGAGAGTAGGATGTACAAATTTGAGCAGGCAAATCTTAAGAGACAACAGCCAAGCAACATTTTCCCCCAAGTATTATTAGCTGACATCCTAGTCCCTAAGATTAAAAAGCATCAATGCCTTGAAGAGACAAGCGATCTAAGAAAACTGATCAAGGGCTTCAAGGCTGCTTGCTCTGAGTAGGACAGCTCCAGCACCCTAGTTAGGAGTAAACACATTCTTAGGACTTCTCATACACCCAAGAGATTTTTTTCTTTAATGAGTAAAAATGTAATGTATGAGCTTTCACATCTTTGGGTTTAAGTTGAGAAATCTGCTTAACGATGCAGCCAAGTTAATAGAATGAAGGGAAGAATGTTGAAAAAAAGTAGGAACACACACACCAGTGGCTTTCCCAGTCTCAAAGCTTACTTATGTTTCCATTTTTATTACATCAGTCAAACTCGAGCAGTACTTCCTTTGGGCAGCCCAAACAACAGAACTGAACGCTATTTGGCCACACAAGTTGGCAAAAAAACCACAACTACCCTAAATGTTAAAATGCTTAAGAAACCTGTAATATCTTAAGTATTTTTTCTAGTCAGACAGCTCTCCGCTTGAGACAGCTAGAATGTTCGGCACATTTTCCAGGTTTAATGTGGCACATAAAAACTTTCTTGGAATGAAGAACATGATTAGCACTACTACTGACTGAGAAAATGAGACTACTAATACCATCAACCCATGCTTATCACAGGACTGATCCTTTACCTGTGTAACTAAATACATGACATTATCATGATGTCCTGATGACTCAACAGTTTGGGAACTCACTAGGAAACTGCAATATGCAGAAACCTGTAATGAGTTAGGGTGGGACAACTGCACTCAATTTAACCAAAAGTGCTGAGTAATGTAAATGAGAGAAGGACAGATTTTTTTCTATTAGTGTTTCACACATAGATTTTAGCTTTAGTACTTTAAACAGGAGGAAAACAAAGTGATAAATACTGAATAAAAAAAATCATCTTAAATCTTTAATTTAAGGTAGCCATCATTTGTGCACTGTGTTTTTAACACAGATGCAAGTGGCATACTTTGGCCTAAACTTATCCAGGCCATCACCTCTTATCATGGTCTCTACAGACCCACAGACTGCCCCCAACAACCACTTCTAACATCTGGCACCCAAATACAAAAAAAAAAACAAAAACAAAAACAAACAACAAAACAAAACAAACAAAAACAAACAAACAAAAAAAGCCACCATTACTAACTTCAGTATTTGTTTCCCCCTCCAAAAAAGTCCATCTGTATTGTCACATAACTGCAACACACTTCAAGCAAAGGAAAATAAAAACTTGGGAAGTTAACATCATGGTTCACAGTACATTAAACATTCTGGCCAAGAAGACTATGAATCAAAGTGTACAAATCATTTTTATTAATTTAATATCAAGTCAGACTGAGTAACTAGTTAATGATTTATTCGGCATACCTTTTCCTGGACATTTTCATCATCATTTGCCAGGGCACAAGCATCACCTGAAACATATTGCACTGCCGATGAAAGACTGTCTTTACAAAAGACATGCCAAATAGGAAGGCTATTTAAAAAAAGGAAAAAAAAAGTCAGTCTTGATTTGAAATGAATAAATATTTCAAAAATTCCCTCAGCATTGTCTCCCTCAATCTTTTTTCAGTTGTTCTCATGAGGTGCCTAAAATATAAGAACATGCATGTACACTTCATAGATACTCACTTATCAAAACTATTTGACTTTAAGAAATTAGTAACAGAAAACGCAAAACAAATTTACTACTTCCGTAAGACAAAAGTATCAGAGAAACAGTTTTTGGGGTGATGAGATGTCAAAGTGAAAGCTGACACAAATTACTTAAAATATTGCAAATTAGAAAAAAATTGAAGCACCTCTATCTTTTGCCATATAGTAATGGGATATTTCTAACCATAATTATTACTAAGCAAAAACTAAAGCCACAGGCTGAAAAATTAAAGCTCCTTGTTGCCCTGTACAGATCATACCTCAAAGTTCTCTATGGTCAGCATCAAGTATATTAAGACATTAGAGAAAACTACTATATTAAACAAAAGGTCCATACAAAACCACAATGAAAATGCAGAAACAAATGGCAAACCACGTACTAGCTTTAGTTGCAATCTCCATAGAGATTTGTTTTATCCTTTCAGTTCTGAACAGTTTTCTTTCTCTGGAGAAATGTATTTATTTCCATAGAAAAGCAGCCAACACCTATACAAACACTTCCACCAGAACAGCATCTTTTTTTGCCGATAGCACCCAGCCCAGCAATAGCCTGGATAATATCTAAACAACAAGCCTGTAGGCTTGGAGGTCAAAAGGCCAGCAAAGGTCTCCATGAAGATTTTGAGTAAGTCCAGCAAAATGCTATGCAAAGTGCACTTTCAGTGGAGTTTAACAATACTTGGACATCAGTGTCTTCTGCCACTTCAAAGCCAAACACTCCCCTGAGAAATACTGTTTACATGACCATGACAGCCAGGTGATCAGTATGACCCCATGTAATTCAGACAAACATCAGTGCACCCTGAAAAAAGGGAGTCTTCCTCCTCCTCCTCAAAGGAGACAGGTCTATAGCAAGCCTTCAAGCATACAAGAAATCTGGATACAGTAACCTTCTCCCCTAAGTTTTGAAAACTAAACCAGAACCTTAATGGTCAGTCATAATAGCAAGAATATTAGTAGGTCAGGATTCGCTTACACAACTGGGATCAGCCTAGTGTCTAGAATCAGAATTACTGCTTGTCTTAAAATCTTGAAGATTATCAGAAAACACACAGTGTAGATTCCTTCATCAAGAAGGAAACCATGCTACAATACACCACAGTTAATTACTAAATTTCAGAAACACTTCCATGTATATAGATACACACACACAAAGGGAGCGCCACTAGTCCAGATTGCAGGGCTTTTGTTGTATAGCTATAAACCTATTGCTCCTCTTCCACCCACATCAGCAGAGTGTTAGCAAAGCACTAGCTGCTCTAAACCCAGGCCTCTAACATTCAAAAAAGCAAAAGACAGCAGACTAAGAACTTGTGAATGACTTGCTATTCTGGAGATGGACAAATAAGGTGTCCCAGGTCTGTGTCGGCCCCACTGTATCTCAGTATTCCTCTGATCTTTGGGGTAACAGCTTTTCTCTAAACTAAATGGAAGTCCTCAAGTCAAGCAGAAACAGCTGCAGTTACAGCAAACCGAAGCACTGAATGTAAGGGTATGAAAATATTTATAACCACATATAGGAGTGGGTACAAAGCCTCGCATCTCAGTTAAGCTGAAAATGAGGCGCATGCATTCTCACATCTTAAATTCCCATCCCATCCCATCATATAGTTACTTATCTGTTAAGTTTTCCATAGAACCTCTGGTCTTATCCCAAGCACAGGATGTACTTTTAAGTGAAATGTTACAGACTTTGACGGCCTTGCTACCTAGCTCTGGCTTAGAAAAATTAGTTATGCAGATACTTAGTTATTTTTCTGAAAACTGGTTTCAATCATTTCATAGGGAAATTTCCTCATGCTCTTAATTCTAGTACCTCTGGTCTCTCCTTCCAATTATGACTCCCTTTTCTTCAGAACAGAAAGATCAAAAATTATATAAAGCATACTGTAGCTCATTCCACCCCCCTTTTACACATGCACACGTGTTATTTCCTAGTTTGCTTACGCTATAGAGGGGATCTTCGGTGAACTGTAGAGAGCAACATTAAGTCTCTTAACATAGAAAAAGAAAGGCATCATTGACTGTGTATCAGCATTTTAAACGACAAGGTGTATTTTCACAACCACATTAATAACTACTCTAGCACTTGCAGTCACAAAGCACTTAGCACAAAAGGCATACATTTCTTGCCTTAATATATTGATACTTTTAATGCAATATATCATGCTTTATTACAGCATGAGTGCAGCTTTTAGAAGAATGCAGTCTGACAGCTCGGGTTTAAGTTATTCTGACACAAGCAGTGTCTAATATAAAATTTGTTTATTTTCAGATTTTTTTGCAGTCTATTCCCTAATTCAGACATGATGCCTCAAGTCTTTCAAGAGGCCTTTAAGCAAGGGAGGGGACTGAGAATTCATTTTGTACACAGGTGGGTGCACGCATGCACCCACAGGACAACCTGAATGCTATCACAACACAGGATGCAGCAACAGAATGTATCCTTCAGCTGCTGCCATCAAACTCTGACAAAGCACCAAGATCCACAAACACAAGGCTACATGAGAACAGACATTCTGTGAGAAGTTAATCACCTTATCAGGACCACTGCTATTCTTTTTCTTAGGTCTCTCAGCATTCTGCATATTCATTCAACAGGCTTCCTCAGTGACAGGATACATTACATAGCTCATAATGAAAAAAACATGTGCCAAATGGCATAGCACCTCTGTCAAGCATTTCAGAAAGACAAGAAACATGAAAATGTACATGTTAATTTACAGGAAAGAGAATTCTTGAGTTTAGTAAACCTGCACAGTACATCCAGTGAAGGCACATCAGCTTCTGCATCTGTATATATTAATAGAACCCTTTCTCATGACAAAAGAGTAGTATTCTAATGCTGACTTGGAAGCATTAGAATGATCTAATGCCCAAATGGTACTGGAGATTAGTCACTAGATATTTCTCAGGTACAAGGTGTATCTTCAAATGATGTAACAGCATAAAAATACAAGAGATTGTTCCAAACACATAGCCAACAGATAGTGACTTACAGAAGTTGTTTGTAGTTCAATTTTTGCTATGTATGACTGAAAACAGAAGACACTGTTAAATCTCAAAGAAGAAACTTCTTAGAGTCTTATAGTATCATCATTAAAGTATTCATTAACGTATTTCAAAGCTATTTTCTCTAATAAAGCACTAGATTTCCAGCTTGATCAGCACAAACACAGAAGCAAGAGCTGCAAGCCCAGACACAGGAGTGGGTGTGTGTATGTGCCATCTTTACTCTTCACAAGGCAAGCACATACTGTGGTTCTCTACTGAAGCAGAAAGTCTGCTCATCCCTATCTGAATGGTATGGTACAATTACTGCTGTACAATTAGCTATGGTCTACTGATGGCTGTTTGGTTTTTGAAAAGAAATGTGCTGCAATTAGAGGTGCACGTGGTTTTGAAATTGTGATGTAGGTTTCACATGAACGACCATCCAGTTCTAATCTGGCTCAAACCCTTTAATTTTAAGGCAGGCTGCAAGAAGACCATCAGAGATGGTAAAGCTACTGATAACTGTTTTGACAAGCATAAAAATAAAGTAGAAAGTAAATAACTGGTAAGAAAAATTAATCATACAAGTTACAGCTGACAAAAAAATCCAAATTAGCAAAATCTGAAGATGAGTTTTTCCACAATTTGATCTTTCCAGAGGGAAAAAAAAAAAAACCCTAAGCTTTCCTTTGCAAAGACTTTCTACGAAAACACTGACACGCAAGATTCAGTTCAAACGCATCTATCCTCTATAATGATTCAAGAGTTTTCTTAAGTTCTCCACAAAAGAGACCTATTTCTGGAGACGGGAAAGTAAAGCAGTTCAAAAGAGTTTACAGTTGACACCTGCGAGACAGTAATTTTAAGCAACAGGAAAATAAAAGGAAGCTATCACCCATGTACCTATTGCCAAGCTCTCCTTGAATGTCCAGGGAACAGCCATCCATGGAACAATCACTGACATTTTCTGCACCTCTCTGAGGCTTGAGTTACCAACAGGTGTAGATGTACCAATGATGGGCCTCTTTAGCCAGCAGCAAAGAGGGAGAAGATAGATGTCACTTCTCTACTGAAAATATTAGGGTCTCTACTGAAAATAATAGGGTCAGCTCAGAATAGGCCTGGGCAAGACAAGGTGAGTTTTGGCCCTAGAGAGCCCCCAAAGCAGGCCTGTGAATAAGAGAAAGGCACCTATTTGGTGGTTGAAGCTTACCACACTGGTTACAGAATAATTTGGTTTGGATTAATTAGTTAAAACAAGAGAAGTTGTGAGAGGGTAAGGAAAGTAGGAAAATACCTTTTGCTTTGAACAAATCTTACAGGTCTGTGACTGCCATCACTAGCCTGTCAAAAAGAAAGAAGGCTCTGTAAGAACAAGCTCAGCAGATCCACAACCAGACTCTTGAGTCAGCAGTAATCTGCCTTCCAGCCACTGGCAATGAAGAAGAAACAGCAAAAGGAGGGAAACCTCACCCTCCCCCCAGTAATTTAATGGAATCAATCTTTCTCTCAGAACAGTTCAGCAAGAGAGACTTGCATTTAAAAGGGCCTGCAGAACAAAGTAAATATCTCAGAAAATGAAGACTGGGCTTTTAGGACAGTGACATTATTTCAACCAGCCAGGAGGAAAGCTATTTGCAAGGCACTGACTTGCGTTAGCACAATCTCCCCAGACACAATGCTCATTTCTGCATGTGAAGTGGAAATGAGCCTTGATAAATGCAATGAAGAGCCATTAAAAAACTAAACCAAACACACCATTCATTTAGAAGTCATTTATTACCACAGAAGAGCAGCATGCATTACTAAGATAATTTAAAAAGTTATGATGGACCTTTAAGGGAGAAAAAGATGCTAATATCTACAGATCTAGATTAAACGAGGATGCTGATAGCAAGACACTAATACCATCTAATTTCCTACAACTATCCACTAACTTGATTCATGTACTAAAAAAACACCTCACCCCCCCCCAAAATAGAGCTTTTTTTTTGCAAATCCTATACCAATCCATTGTATTTTGCAATGGATTTAGGTTTTTATTATCTTGCCTACTCTTTGCAAAGGAAATGCTCTCCAAACTGTCTCCTTATGGAATGCAACACAAACAGGACTTAACTTCACTTCTTCAGAGGAGCCCAACACAAAGATACTTCTGACAATGCCTAATTTCATTGCTCGAGACAGTAAGATTCCAACCATCAGTTTAAATATACAGCTTTCAGCATTTAAAATGCATTATCATGCAAAGGCTGCCAAGTAAGGCCACAGTTGCACCATATCCTTTATCAGATTTACCCAATTTACTGCCCGAAAGAGTAGTCCTCCATCCCATCTTCAGCCACAAATTTCCCTGCACTCCCAATGCTATTTTGGGTTTATGAACAAATGCCAGTAACTTCGGGGGGTAGATTTAAGCTAGTGTATGCTCAGATATAAAAAAAAAAAACCAAACAAGAGGGAACGTAAAAAAAACGGAGAGGGAACGTACCATTTGTTTGTGACCGCCCACTGTATCTTAAGTTAAAGAATGGCAATCAAAGTCAAGGACTAACAGAAAACCTCTTCATTCCTTTCTTACAGTGCTACTGGTATGCTCTCATCATTTCCTAGAAAAGGCTGCTGAGGTAACAGACACCTTCACAGCATTGTAATTCTGCATTGCTTTGATACAGTGCCCACAATAGACAACAGTCTATGTTAGATGTAAGCTGCAAAATAACACTGAACACACACCTCACTCCTTCCTTCAAAGGCGTATCTAGGTACCCTATTTCAGGCACTTAAAGCAAGACAGAAGTTACCTACTCTACCTTTCAAGAGGTGTCTATTTGCAAGGAACAGATAGTTCCTAGTGATTCTTTTAACAGGCTTCTGGAACACTGCACTGAAGATTTCAGCTTTAAGGAATCTTCCTGCATTGTCAAGCTCTAGTTATTGTCTTTAACACAAGAGTTTGGGGGAAAAAGAATACATTATGCAAACACAATAAACCTGAAACTGACCACAAAACCTACAGGAAAATGGTAGAAGATCCATGAACTGTGATTAAACTTTAAGGCTTTTATGAGTCTGTAGTAATATCTAACTCACAAAACTTTGAACATTTCCCTCATTGCTTAAATTCAAGGCACAATACTGCAACAGCAGGCTCAGAATCAGCAGCAGCAGCTGTACCAACTCCCCATGCTCAAAACCCACTGTAAACACAACACAGCCGAACATAGCACCAAGAAGTGGAATTTTAGCATATATTTAGCAACAAGAATTTTGCCCTGGATCATTGTAAAGCTGCTATCACCTAACTCCCAGACATTTTGCAATGTATTTTTAATAAGACTTCTTACCTTTAAAGGATTTCAGCAATATCTTTATTTTCATTCCAAAATTCAGCCAAGCCAAGAAGGTTCCTTTGAGCATCTAAACTAATTTTGCACTGTTGGGACCTTTTGCAGATATTCTAATCCAGTTTAAGTCATGTATACCAGTATTTTCCACTCGTTGAGCAAAATTTCTTTGCATTGGCTTTAGGATCAGTCTGTCTTTATACCAGCTCAGTATTTTCACTAAGAATTACAAGAAAACTTTTAGACTTGCAGTTCACTGGACAGAACTAACACCCTCTTCAGGCAGAGGGCTGTGCCACCTCCAAGCATTAACTTTAAAAGGCACTGCACACCCTCCCCTTAAAAGCAGCACAGGATTTACTGAAAGCTAGATTAGTAACAAAAACAAAAGACAAGAAAATTTAAAAAGCCAAAAACTCTTATATACAATACTTACAGTGATAAGAACATTGAAAAGAACAACAGGTTAGAAAAACACATTTCTAAAAAAGTTTAAATTTAAGTTTGCAATTGAGGCACATTGCAATGGGCTGGCTCTTACACATCAACATAGCAACCTCATGCATGTACATAGGAATTTAGGGCACCACTTGCATAACAAACAAGCTTGAAGTTTCTAGGACAAATCTTTTAGAAGATACTGCATGAAAGCACCACACTGATTTTCAAATAATTTTAGGAGGCAAATACTCAATAATTGATTGAGGTAAGCATTTGTTCTGCGTAAGACACCAGAGCCCCTGCTTGCATACACCACCCTCCACTTGAGCAGGCTATGAGCTAGGCATACTCAAATGTCACTGAAGAGTCCAAGAGTTCCAGTGCAGCTTTTGTCCCAATCTTAACTACACAAAAACACTTCCAAACAAGATACTCCATATCCAAGAAGTTTTCATTCTGAAATGAGATGCCTTGAACAGTTTTGATCATATCAACAGTGCCTGTGTCACATTGTCTCTTCCTGCTGTAAAAATACATACAACACATGGTGCTTACTTTACTACCAGCCTTCTAAAGAGATTTAAATTACTGCACAAGAGGAAAATCACCAGATAAAAAATGTCAGCCCATTACAAGCAAGTTACACAAGTAGTTCTATCCATATAGTTACGGCACCCTCCTGCAAACACTGTACTCTGCAGGAAAGAGGATTTCTATTATAAGAGGCATGCTACACTGGAACACAGGCCTCTCACTCCCCAACTCTGCCACTCAACACCTTTCTGTTATTAACACATGCAAGGACAACGTTTAAGCCAAAAGTCAGTAATAAGACCAATAAATGATCAATTACCTAAACGTCTACCTCTGCGATCTCTAAACTCACTTGCATGGCTTTTGCCTGTGCAGGACAGGAGCGCCAAAATAAACACCAGCAACATTATCATGCTGCCAGTATAAAATTCTTCCAGTTTTTTTTCAGAAGCCTTCAACAAGTACATGTTCAAAAATGCACAAGACTAATGCAAACCAAAACTAGAAATAGTTTTTCTCATTAAAATTCACATAAATCTTCACATTAATAGATAGGAGTACAAAGCAATGTCAAAATCTAACCTCTTCGAGTGTACTTTTACCTAGGCTTTATTCCTGGCTATGCCACTGACCCAATCAGATCTTTACAATTTCAGGCTAGAACAGTGCTTTTCCAGCAGAAACAGCACAACCTGATGCTCAGCCACTTTCATACAAGCCTTACTTCGCTGATGCAGCATACTCACCATTAACGACTAAACAATCCTGATGTGCATATGCACTTATCCCTATCTTCCTTTTTACTCATAGTTGTAAAACAGATCATGATAAAAAGAGTTCATAAAAGCTACATAGATCAGGATGTGCAAAGCACTTTTTGGGACAGAATGAACTGTAGAAAGACAAATGAGTGTCTGCACAATTTCTGTATTAAACCCATAGCTAAGATTTTGAAAGTACAGCTTATGGTAGGCAAAAGCTAATGTCAGAACAATTCACACAAGTTACTCCCCAAACAACTGTCATAGCTAGATTCAATTCAGATAGTACTACTATCCTGTAAGCACTATAAACTGCTAAACCTACTCCACTTACTCAGCTCTGTATACTGCCAAACTACAAAGCACTACAAGTTTTAAATATTTTTTTTTACATTATGATCATCCACACAAAGAGATTAACTGAAGCATTAAAAAACCCAACTTGGTAAATTCAGGGCAGCAGGAGTCATTTGTCATGCATAGTCAAAGCGCCAGTCTGCACAGATGCGTATTATTTTTAGAGCACTACATTCCTAAGCCTTACCTCCAAAGTGTTTCTCTACAGCCATGCAGCCATCCCACCCTTTCGAACTACTTGGAATAACCTCCTTCACTTAGGTTTGTCAGACAGTTGTGCTTCTTCCAGCTTCAGAAAGCCTCAAGTACCTGTAACTCTCTGATCCTGCACTCCCAAAGAGCATCACACATTGCCTTCATCAAAAAGACACCAGCTAACAAATCTTAAACTCAAGTTTCCAGGTTTTTTGTACATTTTCTAATACACAGCTATATTTTTAACTTATTTCTGCATTGGACCAGCTTCTTTAGGCAAGCTTTAAAATGCACAATGGGAGGTGATAAAAATAATATATTTTAGGCTTAGTTTCACTAAAGAAAGAAGGAGCCATCTATCCAGAAATAAAACAAAGCCATGGGTTTGGGGTTTTTTGTTTGGTTTTTAGAAAAAAGTCTAAATAGTCCCCAGAGTGTTCTTTCAGCAATTCTGCTTTCTTGTGTTCCCCTTCCACACCCCCCTTAATTTGGTTGTCTGTTGACCCCTGGTTTCACCTGTAAAAGAGCTTCTTTCTTGCTAGCATTAAACCCTTTAAAGATTACATTTCCAAGCAACTAAAATTAAAAAGCCAATATTTGTTGTACATGGTAACACTTGTGTAACCCAAGGCCTTCCATTTACTGTTTAAAATTTCTTTACTGCTCATGTGAATAAAGTTGATGATTATCTTCTTAGGAAGAAGTTAAATACTTCACAACTTATCACATTACATAGTCCACCAACAATGCAGGAATTAATAGAGTTCAAGACTTTCCAATTACAACACTGACACGGCAACTGAAATTAAAGCCAAGTCACAATGCCATCCTTCAGACAGAGGATTTAAAACTCTCTAATATGAATTTCTGTTTGGCCAATAAAGACCAGCAAACTACAGTTTTGCCCCTCCCAACACCTAAATTAATCTATTGGCTTGTTAATCAAAAGCAGCCAGAGTGAGCAGGTCAAACAGATTCTGAACTTTTTTTTTTTTCAACAGCAGAGGGTTTGAGATACTCCAGCGCAAGGTCTGGAAGTGTTTGGAATAGTAAGCTAAGACACTGCTTGAAAAAGCAATCTCTTTTAAAGAGTAAGAAAACAGCCAGCTCAATTTGTGTCCTAATCATATCCAAGATGAACACAGAAGGTGTCCGAGTTTTACAGAACAGGTATATTACTTTCATTAGGTGAATCTGAGATCCCTTTATCAATATGGACTCGGTGTCTCAACTTTTTCTTAAACAGTTCCATTTAAACAGTAGACTACGAACACAGCAACAAAAATTATTCAACCATCCCATATTTCATTAAGCTGAGAACACCTTTGTTAAGCTACCTTGAGGAAGAAACAGCCTTCAAGACATAGTAAACAATAACTGTTTTCTTAATAAGAATCCTAGCTATACACATAGAATCTTCCCTTACAATAAGCTTAGTTGTCCAATAAGTAAAGAAAAGCTGTCTAGCTGTTCATCAGGTTCACAGCTCACTTAGACCTATATGGCTAGGCACTTTTTTTCTTAAAATTTTGTTAAATGTAAACATAGCATTAGTTTTCAAGCACTTTCTACACTCACTGCTTTCTCCTAAAGATAAAAATGGTAACACAAACCAAATTTGTTGGCTTGCCAAACCCAGTAATGCAAGTGTCAGTGCCAGAACTGCAACTGATTGTGTTAAGAAAGATGCCTGCCCCCCCCCTTCTTTAACCAAGTACAACCAGCTATGAGACAACACAACTTCAAGACGACTTCAGTTTCTTTTTTTTTTTTTTTTTTTAAACAGGCTATTTAAACAATTTACAGGAAATGTATTACAAAAAGAGTAATACATCTGATGCACAATTATCTTTAACGACTGCTGCCAGACAGTTTTCAGTATTTGCAGTTTGCTGTTCAAACTGGCTACCATTTCTCAAACAGTGAGTCACAGAGATCAAAGGAGGCCAAAGTTTAAGAAGCTTAGAACTTACCACACAGAAATATAGGCTCCTTATAGTTGTGCTCTAATAAATGTCACATTTTAAGGAAATTTGAAAATAAACAGAATATGCTGGAACAAAGTATAGCTAAGGTAATCATTATGAAAACCACTCTCTAAGGCATAACCAATGCACAAATGAAAAGGTCTCAGAGGCTTTAATTTAGCATGACCCCAGCCAGTCACAAGAAGATCGGTTTAAAGAACAAGGCATCGTGATCTTTCAGAGAACACAGAGTTCACCCTGAAATTGGACAGTATGCAACCCCGTGAGAAGCAGAGGGGCAACAAAACACAAAGATGTGCAGCATAACTTTGAACCCCTGATACTTGAGGTCTAACTCCACATCTGATACCGCCTGTTTTCACGAACGCAGCAAATGACTATTACTCAGAGCAGCGGGAATTACCCTCCTAAAAGCTGTTACCTGCCTTTCCTTTAACGCAACACCGCGTGCTGCCAGCACGTTACTACATTATTTCCCCAAAGGAAAGCACCTCCCGCTCCACGACTCCCCAACCACCAGCTCTCGGCATCCCAACAAGAGCGCTCTCCTCGGACAGAAAAAGGCTCCCAGCCGGGGCGGCAGGAGCGGCCCG
>JANHFX010006353.1:0-43088 GCA_027560015.1 Chloroceryle amazona
AAGCTTATGGCGAGTGACATGATCGAGTCCTGCGTGAAAAGGTACCTGCCCATGAGTGAACTAGGCATGTTTCTTATGGGTCTGTCGGCCTGCGAAGAGGCACCCCTTCCCCGGCCCACCTCACGGGCACAGAAACGGCCCTTTCCCAGCGGCGCTGCCGCGCACCCACTCCCCACGCTGCTGAGGGAGGCCTCGGCTCCTGGGCTGGGCCCGGCCCGCAGGCCTGAGGCTCTCCCGCCACCGCCGCCATCTTACTGCGAGGCGCGGAGAGAGGCGCCCGCGCGAGAGGCGGTGCTGGACGTCACTTGCAGAGCGTCGCGCTCGCTCACTGCGCATGCGCAAATGCTACAGCACGCCCACCACCCCCCCGCGCCGCTTCCCGGCCGCAGCGGGTTACGGCGGCCAGCGATGGACAAGTCAGCGCCGTTCCGCGCTATGTACGGGGGAGCAGTGTGTTAAAAAACTTACAGGCTGAACTGGTCTGAAACCAGCATAACACGCCTGTAAGGCCCTTGAGACTAATGGGTCTAAGGTTAATCAGAAACAAGACACAATAGTTAAGGACAGCATCTAAAGGAAGAAAAATTCTGTCAACTTATGTAGAGAACACCTCGTTCTGGCTTCTTTGCATAAACCAGAGATGGGCTTGGACAAAAATCAAAACACTGAGGTGTCTCTGACATAACCTGGGGTGATTTAAGTACTAAACCCCTCACTTCTAGGAGGAGAATTCCAGTGTAAGTGTGGGACCACCTTTGTGCAGTGGATTGGAGGATAGCCCAGTGACTTAGGCAACTGGTGGAGCAGGCGTACGGAGGTGGATGTGAGGTAAAGTCATGGAGCCAATCATATATAACTTACTCAGGTTTTGTACTGTACTCTGGTGCTGAACTGTGGGTTGAGCTAATGGGATGGTTTTGCCATTCGTTGCCCAGCACCCACTTCTGCAGAACCAAAATAGAGCAAATATGTCAGCCTTGTGTGTCAGTTGGCTTTGCATGCTGGGGAAAGGGCCCTTTTTTGGGGACTACACATACACAGCTTTTGCACCATCATGCTGCTCATTAATTGCATTTACTAATTCTTCATGTGCCTGGTTTACTAGGGAGACACACGTGCTTGTACTTGGCACAGTAAATGCTTCAAAAGGCTGAACAAGCATTAGGCTCATGTAGGAAGGGGCACAATTCAGAAAGACTAATTAGCCGGAGATTGGGGATTAGTCAGAGATTAGCTGGTAAATGTATGTGCCGTGCTTTGAATATGTGATGCTTCCTGTATGTACCATGATTGTCCTTCACTCTTAGAAACTGTCACAAAATCTACAGGTTCCTGCTTAGCTCATGAACAATAACAAAGTGTAAACAGAACAAAGGGTAGGAAAAATAAGAATAGCTAATAACCACTTTGTTGCCCCAAAGCTTTATCCACTCTTGTGATGAAAGCTTTGGTGACTGGAAATGGAAAGGAGACAAACCTGAGTCTGAAGTAGAGCAGTCTGAGTACAGGTGAAAGCTGGTGTCACCCCTGAAATGTCTGAGGAGTGAGGGATTCACAGTCCCTTGGGGTGTCTGAATTGAAGAAGTGTTTCTGGAAAGTTGCCTGGTTCCCTGCAGTGACAGCGGAAATAAGTGTCCCATACTGGTGGCCAGCTCATGTGCTGTCTGACCCGGCTGCTTGTACCACCAAGGCTGTGAAAGCACCACCACGTGTCATCCCGAGGAGCTGAGCACCCTGAGCTGGGGAAGTGTGGCCAAAGAGCTCAGTGCCTCTCTGCTCCTGGACCCCCTCTGACAGTGGCAGGGAGATGGCTCTGTGCTGCCACCGCACCGACTGGCCCCAGAGGCCCTTCTCCAGGCAAGATAGTTCCCAGGGAAACATGACTTCATGTTTATTTTTAGTTCTTGGAGCTTCCTAGCCTCATTCCTATTTTAGAACCTGATATTTTTTTTTTTTTTCCAAAGCATAGATTCAGTCTGACTCGTGAGTCCTTTGCTCTCCAGAATGCCCCATGTTGTTTCTTAAAAGTCTCTTAGAAAGTCAACAGACTGAAAGAGGCACTTCCCCCACCACCACCTGCCCAGTGGTACAAGAAGGCTGTAAAGAGATGCCAACATGCTGTTAAAAGTAAGCCTGTTCCAACCTAAGTGGCTGACTGCAAGGTCTTCCCCAGCCCTCTGTGCCCTCTGCTATCTGTGCAAAGCCAAGCAGGCTGCCCTGGCAGCTTGGGCAGTAGCCTGCAGTGCATCCCACGCTCTGGTGTGAGGGCAAGAGAGAGCTTCAGCACCCTTCTGCCGTGCCAAAGCCTGTTGCATGAGTGTGTGGCCTGGTGGGAAGATGATGGTGCAGAGCAGTGGTAATTAATGCAGCCTTCATTGCAGTGGCCTTTGCTCTGTGGAGATGTGGTTGGCATCCTACCTGGCTAATTTTAGCTTCCTGAATAAGCAATTACATAAAATCTCACAACTACAATTAGTCCTTTAAGTCCCCAAGGGACACAAGTTCGTTGGTTTTTGTTTGATTGTTTGTTTGTTGTGGGTTTTTGTTTGTTTGTTTTGTTTTTTTAATAAAACAAAACAACTAAACTTCTCCCTTTGTGCAGAGTTCAGATCCTGGAAGGAGAGAAGACATAGAAGTGCTGAGGGGTTTGCCACTGTCGATTTTGGGGTGGAAGCTGCTGAGACTATAGAATAACTGTCAGCTCGTGCCTGTAAATGGATAAGCTCTGCCAGGTATCAAGGAATGAACTGACTGAACAGTGAAAAGCTCAGGAGGATGGCAAGAGCTAAGTCCTCAGTAGGTTGGCTGCAATTACCCCGGAGTGTAGTGCATAGACAGATAATGCTCTCAAGCATATTTTAGAGGCCGAACAAAGACTCTGAGTGAAGAGCGATGGTCGTTGCCTGGCCCATGCCCACCCTCTCCTAAATCTGCAACTTTGCTTGTGTGGGACTTGGTCGAGTTTTCTCAGCTCTTCCCTTTAGAGGGCGTCCATGTCACACACATCTTCGGCGTGCGAGCGTCACCCGGGAGCTGCAGTACAAGGCAAAGCTTCACAGAGGTCAGCAGAACATGGTGGCATTTCGGAAGAGTCTGTGAACCTTCCCAGGGATGCGAAGGAAGTTACAGTCTGCTCCGAGCAGTTCTGGTTGAGCAATTTTCCTTCCTCAGGCAGTTTCAGTGCTGTTCCCAAAGGCAATTTGGCATAATTTCCTGTGGCCAATCTCCATCAGTTACATTGTTTTCTTGCTCCAGCCTTTGAAAGGAGAAGTGTGTAAGAAAAACTATTAAAAGGGCATGGAGATCTTCTACATGTGAAGGTTTTGGGGCTACTCTCAACTTCCCGGTGGAGTATTTGGAGGCAATTCCTTCCTCCAGCAAATCATATGCTATGTTAAGCCCCCATCTTTCTGCTTTCTGAAGGCACTTCAGTATCTGTCCTGAAAAGCTGCAGCATTACCCTTGACAAAGAAGACTGAGCTCTGCTGTGGTGTATTTGGTTATCCCTAGAGCAGATAACAGGAGAATGGGCAGAATATGTGATAGAGAAGAGAAAGGCAGAAAGACAAAAATAAATGATAGTCTCTCCAACCTCAGCTGAAGCATGAGGTCTCCTCTCATTTTCCCACCCATTTCCCCTCTTGACTGCCTGTATGTCCCTCCAGTGAGAAACTTTCCATGCTTACTGACAGCAATTTAATTTCCTCTTGATTTCCCCCTCTTCCTGTCCCAGTCTCACCCTGCAGCCAGGGTTCTACAAAGCCTGAAGAAACAAAACATCTGTTCATTCAGAGCTGCCCTGCTGTGGTTATCATCTCCAACATACGGCCAGGGGAAGCAACACGGGTATTTGTACACATTAAAGAGCTAGTCCCCCATTGCTAACTGTGTCTGGAAGACACCAACCCCCTGTGTGGCTCAAGTGCACAAAGCCTGAGGAGATGCTGAGGTGCAGGGGGTGGCTGGATTGATGCTTGTTTCTCTTCCCTGTGCTGCGTGCCCAGCAGTGCACAAAGAACAGTCCCTTGGGGTATGGCTGGAGATTGCTCACTGGTATTTGAGACTTCTAAGATAAAAAAATCTGTAATATTAAAAAAATGCCTGCCATGAGGTCCCAGCTCCTGGTGTCTGCTGCTTCTAATCAGTCCCAAGAAATACCAGAAAGGCTCTTTGAAGCTCAGTAGCAGACAAGCAACATCTTCCCACACAGGACGAGGCAGGCTGCTAACAAAACGTCCTTCCCTTCTCCCAGCAGCAAAGCTCTTAAGCCTCTCTTTAATGTTAAATACGCGCTTAAACAACCCCCTTCCTCCTCAGCGCGTCCTGTGTGCTTACGTGGGCTCAGGAATGCTCTGCTGCATCTGGGGCCTGTCTAAAGGCAGAACCTTGTACACAGAGTAACCAGAGCTTCAGCTTTTACAGTGTCTCTGTGAAACGATGGGGTTGGCTTTCCTGGGAGCGTGGTGGTATCTGCAGGATTGGCTACAATATGGATTCCTGCAGGTGGAGAACAGAAAAGGTTACCCTTTCTCCTCCCAATGGTGCTGAACAGCAGAAGAAATGGCAGATTCAGCTGCTCAGCTGGTCCTCCTACTTCTTTCCCCCATTTCTCAACTGAGTTTTGGGCACAGTGCAACAGACTTACAGTGCTGTCTTCAAGTGCAACAGGGAATGGAGCTTGAGGAGATTGTGTCAGGGGAGTGGAGACAAGATGATTGACTGACTTGATCTTCAGATCTGATGTCCCAGTGAGGTAAAGTGACCATCTTGACAGAGCTAGCCAGACTGCATCACAGCTTTCCTCCTTGGAGGAGCTGATTGGAACAGAGAGCACACAACAAACTGGTTCAGTGGCCGTGTACGTGTAGATAAATCCTGGGGCCAGACATACGCACTTGTTGAACAATAGCAGCAGGAATCCAGCTTCTTCATGGGTGAATATGTTTAATTAAAATATATATCCTCAGAGTGTACTCAGAGATGGAGGATGTGTACAAAGCTATACAGACACACTGAAAGATAGCAGGAAAAACTTAACACAGTGAAGCTAGAGAAACCAAGAGTAAGATTTCCGTCACGGACTGTCTTTAAGGCCAAGCTAGATAAGCAGTTACCAGGAACGAAGAGTTGACCTTGCTTTGGGCAAAGACATGGATCCTCTTTTATTTTCTGTGCCAGCCTGAGAGCTGCAAAAGCATGGTAAGCAAAAAGGGAGTGAGGTGGTATAAAAATATCTAGGCAATATTAATGAGGAACTTCTCTCGTCCTCTTTTATCACACACAGTATTTCTGTTTGCTTGGATTACTTGGCCAACCAGCCGTCGATTCAGTCAACCCGATCTGCACTGTCACAGAAGCAATATTTCATCTATCAGGCTTAGATACAAGAAATATGCTGGGCACGCACGGTGCAAACAAGCATATTCTTGCAAGTAATCAGCACAAGCTGCACTGAGGTCAAGTGGTTGTGTTGGAGCACAGTACAAACTGCCAGTGTTTCTTCCTGCTGCAGACTGAAAGTGGAGAATTGCAAATGCCACATCTCTGGCTCACCTCTTGCTTCCCATTGTTTATACCAAAGGAAGGAGATAATTGTTTTGAGCTAGTTTTGAGAATAGCATCTCTGCTACTTTCATTGCTTAGTGGGGAATGACATGTTTAAGTGATGAAAGATCACATTATTTCAGGACCTGATAGGATGTTTTTCTTGCCCTTGTGCAGGGAAAGGAGGCCAGATGTCTGATTGGACCATGCCTGGAGTGGTAAACTGAGGTCTCACAAGGTTACAGAGGGCAGTTGGTTGAAGGTCTGCAGTTATTCCTCCTGCTGTCTGTAAGGAGATCTGTGGAGGGCAGCCCCTGGCTGACATCTCCTTGAAGGAGCTCTGATACAGGGCATCAGACCAAGGACCATCCAGACTAATGTAATTTCTTGAAGAGTTGTCCAATAAGGATGCCTACGACAGTACCAGAGCAGGGTGATTACATACGGTGCATTTCCCAGTACCTTCCCTGACACCAGCCATTTGAGGGCTGCTAACTTTGAGAGCCAGCTGCCAGCTTGGTACCTCCACTGATGGGTTTTCTCTGGAATGGAGATTTCAGCAACTTTCTTTTTCATGAACTCACCTGGTCCCCCTGTGAACCTGTCACAGCCATTCCTTCCTGTAGGGAGTGCTTGCACAGGTCAGCCTGTGCTGAGAGAGGGACCAGCTTCCTTTCATTTGTTCTGCACCTGGCTCCTGTTCATTTTCTTTGGTGGCTCCAAGTTCTTCTACAGGAAGAGAGCATAATGGACCTTCTTACCCAAACTGCCTGTGAGGGCAGAACTTATGGATCTGCTTAGCCTTCTCTTGAGGCTCCCAAGACTGGTCTTTTCAGAACAGATCAAAGAGTGGAGCTAGCATTGTTTTAAACCACTGGTTTCCTACAGAATGTGATCTATCCACTTGCAGATGTCTTTTATGGTCTCAAAAGCCTCCCATGGATTAGCCCACAGTTGACTGTATAAACATTTGCTCTATCCCACATCCTGCTTCCACAGCATGTCGCGTACTTACTTCCCTGTCCTTTGACTCAGTCCAAACATCCTGCAAAAAGCCTCCAGCTCTGCTTGACAACCTTCCCTGCTCCCTTTCTCCCCAGCCTCTGCCAGGTTGCAAATAAAACTCCATCAGCACAACACAGCCGCCAAATTCTTGGAGACCTGCCCATGAGGGAGAGACTCCCATACCTTTCTTTCTGATTTAACTGCCAGAGCATGTACTGCTGCTTTGCTGTTGACCTAATGCTTCTGCTGTTGCATAAAGGTCTGTCTGTCTTCGGCCAAACCTCCCCCTGCACATTGCAAGTGCTCCCCTCAGTTGTCATCTCAAGCAGCCTTACTGCTGAAGGAGGTGGGTGGGAGAACACGCACCACGGGAGATGGCTGATCTTCCGTAGCACTTGTGCTCAGGGATGGGAGAACTCATCCTCCTCCACCTCTCCTCACCACGTCAGGAGGCAAAAGCCCCACCAACTATGTTCTGTTTGAAAGGATATGCAGATGCATCACCTTGGGTGGGAGCTGGTTTTATGATTCCAATAAATCCAGGTAGTTCTCCCATGTATTTAGGTGTAGAGTGAGACAGAAGCAGGATACAGGTAGTGATGAGTATCATCAGGGTGCTAAACTGGGAATGAACAGTGCACTGGTACTGTTCTGCTGTTCCAAGTATGCATTACATCAAACCTCCACATTTTATCAGTTACACTTTCATCTGTGGTACTCTTGATGCTAGTCATCTTCCTCATTCTGTGCTACCCAATTGCCCTCAGTTTCTGACCCACACCTCTGTCCCTGTCCCACACTAGGGCACTGTTGCTTCTTTGAGGTCTCTGCTGCCCTTCTCCCCTTCTGTAGTCAGGTTCTGCTGTGGACCAGAATCTGGGATCAAGGAGATAGTAGTGGAGATCATGAGTCCAAAGATGTTCTCATATTCATAGTTCTCATATTGTAGGAAGTAAGAGATGAGCAGAAAGTCCTGGGATAGCAGCTGGGGGAACGAAGAGATTTTTAATGGTCAGGAGGATCATAGCTGGAAACTAGGAGCCTTTTGGCGTTGCTGTTTCCATCACAGACCACCATATACAAGTGCTAGTCCCCATCAAGATCCAGATGGCTGAGGGATGGGAATTAGAGAGGGAAAAGAGACACACAATGTCCTCCAACATACCACTGCTGCTTCCACAGATAGAAAATCATCATGGTTCAATAGTATCTTGATACTTTTTAAGATCTCTTTTGGAAAGGGTTTAAATGTGGTCATTTCAGGTTAAATTTGAATGATGTGAGATATCTCCTGATACACCTATGTACCACATTTCTCGTGTCTGCATTGATAAGTTCATTAGAGGCTCACATAGACATTTAACTTGATATGAATTAATCCTTTTGTGGTCTGTTCCAATGTAATCTGAAATTTCTATTAACTAATTTGGCCATCAACCAGTTTGTCTATGCCACATAATAGGGTTTTGTACAAAATGGATTTTTCAGTGTGTTAGGAATGTCATGTTTTAATCGATGTCTCTTTGAATGTTAAATTTAATGAAGGCTGTAAGTGAGAGACTATAAATGCACAGAGTGATACCATGGAAACCAGAGCAGGATCTGCTGGGTACCCTACACTGGTAACACAGTGCAGCACAAGCCCGCACACAAGACAGAGGACTCTGAAAGCATTTTCAGCAGTTAGATCAAGATTTTTTGAAGTTTGGAGCAGAGAGATGGATACTACTTTGGTGGGAGCTTGTAGTCTGGCCACAGTGTTGTGACAGTAAGGGGGTCGCTGGTGGAGTCACCCACTGAAATGGCGCATGTTGTGTGGTTTGATATACTACTTACATAGAAGTCATTTGGCATAACTTACTTAGCATTAGTAGCTAAATTTACTGAAGCCTTAGTCTGCAAGCTGTGAACTTTCACCTACATATGCTGAACTTTTACCTAGTCAACTAAAAGACGGGCCCAGAGCCAGTTCAAGATGGAAGATAAGGAAGCTACACTCATTAACAGAAGCTGTGACCCCAGAGACAGAAGAAGAAACATCCCGCCTAGAGACAATGAAGGGACGCAGTGAAGGATGAGAAGACACCAGACCCTAATATTGCTACTGGTCCAAGCTGTCATGTGAGGGGTGGAGAGTTTAGATTGTAAGGGTATAATTGCCCAGGGATTTCTTTGTTTGATGTCCCTCATTGGAGGCACCCAGCTCGAGCTGTAGTGCTATTAATAAGAAGTTCTTTTCTAGAGGAATCTATCTTTTGGCTAATGGACTGAGCTGATCCCTTTTAGGATGGCTGGCACGCACATTTTCCCTGACAGTTTGGTGACCCAGTTGGGAGTCTAGGCAACCATCAGCTGACTGTCTTGTCTCCAAATATCCGACTGCCAGCATAGGGTGAGTTCACCTGGGACCTTTGGGGAAAGGAGGCACTGACCAATGTGCTAAAATTTCACTACTAAATTCTAGATGTTCTGGATCCAAGTTGCTTTGAAGTCTCACCTCAGAAGTCTGAGTAGGTTCAAGTCCCACCTGGGAAGGATGCTGTAAGTATTTTGGATCTGAATGGGTTTGAATCTTCTCTCGGAAGCATGCTAGGAGAGGTGTGAGCAATCTGATCTGTGTAAGGTGCATGAATTTGGCAACTGTGTCCAAGTGGGGTCACTTCCCTCCTCAGAAGGAAAATTGGAGGAAAATAGATGGCACTGCAGGTCTATTGCAAAAAATAAACCACAGTGTTGAGTATGGAAGACTGGCCAGTACTTAGAGGAGTGAGGTACGGCCACTAATTTTAAAAAGGTACTAGACTCCAGAGAATTTTGAAAAATTAAAAACCTCAGCAAATGGATTACTGATATGTATGGGATAACTGCACACAAGACCACAAGAAAGGGGATGGATAAAATAAGTACAAAAACCTTGAGGAAGAACTTCAGCTGCAGCAATTGTAAATAATTTAACTAAAACACCTGCAGAGCCAGTCTCTGCACCACTCTATACACTTTTTCCTGTATCTCTTGTTGACTCCCTCCCCAGCTGCCACTACTTCTCCTGGGCTTTACCCTGTGGTTTCTAATGTTATCCCTAAGCCTTTTACAATGCAGCCAGTAGTGGGGGATATGTGTATGTATGTGTGAAATATTCCTCCTCCACCTCCAGTGTTACACCTGAACACCCAACACCCCTGGAACCCTGCAGATTTGGTTATGGAGGAAATGAAATGCTCAGGTTAAAGGAAGATGCAGGTCAATGCTCATAATTATTTTTCAATATTTGTTGAGATATGATCCATCCTGGGCTGCTATTGAACTATTGCTGAGGAAGAGGAGCAGAATAGGTAGTTGAAAAGAATGTGGAACTGACCCTACAGACAATGGGAAATCAGACTGCTTGGCCTCAAGTTGTTCCTGATTGGGATTGTAATAAACAGATAGAGATAATTGCCAAACAATGGCTGGAGATCTGATCAGTGTGATTAGAACTTGCAAGGAGATAATAGGAAATTGAACTAAAGTACAGGAATGCAGATGTGGGCCAGAGAAACGCCCCAGTGATGACTGAGAGATTACAACAGGCTTTGTTGACATACATGGGAATGACTCTCCAGAGTTTTAATAATGAATTTGCAGCAAGAGTGTTTGTAGACTAAACCACCACCGACATCTGCAACTATTTTAAGGATCACATGCTGTGGTGGCAAGGAGAAAATTTGAAAGCTATTATATTACCTGGAGGTTCTAGACTTGTGCAATATGTAAATGATTTATTACTCATCAGCAAGACATAAAAAGATTGTTTGAAAGATACTATTTGTCTACGGACTGCTTTAGCAGAAAAAAAATGTCACTGTGCATCTCTTTCTGAACTTTACCTGTGTTGTCAGGAAGTAAATTATTTAGGATTTATATTAATGGAAGGACAAAGATTAGGAGCCCCAGAATTGGTCCAGGCTATGGTAAAAATGACAGTAACAAAGAAACAACAGCAAGGATTTCTAGACACAGTAGGATACTGCAGATCTTGCATACCAGGGCTAGTGGAGTTAAGTAAATCATTGATAGAAGCTACCAAGGCAGAGGAAATGGAGACTATGCATTGGGGTCCAGACAAGGAAAAGACTTCACAAACTATAAAAGGAGCTTTAGCTTCTGCTCCAGCACTAGGATAGTTGAATTACTCCAAGTCCTTTGAACTATTTGTGCATGAGAACAAAGGAGTAGCCATCAGTCTTTACTCAAAAATTATGTCCACACTGCTGCACTTTCTTGTATTACTCAACTGGATATTGCAGAGATGCAGAATAATTCTTGTGTTAAAGTGAAAGCAACAATAGCAAATATAATAAAATGGAGTGGACCATTGTTTCTGGGTCCCCCAACAACTATGTATATCTTGCATGAAGTAGAACTGATTCTTAAACAACATACTGCACTGACATAGTCCCCATAAAGAGCACATTGTTATGAATTAACAGTTTCAAATGTGGATAATATTACTTTGCAAATATGTAATGTTCTGAATCCAGCAATTTTACTGACTGTTCTCTCTGAAGGTGAGCCACATCAGGATTGTGCTGAGGTGGTGTTTCAGTGGAAGATCTGTGAGATCAACCTCTAGAGAACTTGGATCTAACCCTTTTCACCAATATATCTTCATACTACGTGAGTGGAAAATGACACACAGGCTATGCAGTGGTGAGAAACTTAGACATACATGAAACTGAACCTCTGCAACCCTCAGTGAGTACCCAAGGGGCTGAATTAAATGAATTAGCAAGAACAGCCTGGTGGAAATGTTATCAGTGAGTAACTATTTATAGTGATTCTAAATATACTTTTGAAGTGTGTCATGAAATGGCTATGCTATGGAGAGAACAAGAGTTCCTTACCTCAGTGGAAAAGAATATTTCTAATGGAATTAAAATCCAAATGCTGTTGGAAGCTACTGAGCTTCCAAGGAAAATTGCTGTAGTACATTGTCCAGCTCATACCAAAGGCTCCACTGAAATTGAAAGAAATAATAACATTGCTCAAACTTGTAGTAAGAAAGGTTTAAAATGGCCTGAAGCTTTAGGAATAGTACTATGGGATATTGGAAATACCTCTTGACAACCTCTAGAGTTGTCATCAACAGGAAAAGTGTTTGGCAGACACTTAGTTATACTCAGGACCTTTGTCCCCACTAGGACCAGCCTCTCAGAGGGACATGAATGGCTTACCAAATTTGTATTGGTAATACAAAGACATCTACAAGAAAATAGGGCACAAGCCCAGTGGTTTCAAGCAATAGCAGCAGGAATGCAAGTACATGATAAAGTCTGAAGTCCAAAGATACGGTAATAATAAAAGTACAGTCTTGCAAAATGAAGTTGGACTATAAATGGGAGAGTCCATATACTGTACTATTAACCTCCTATTTTTTTTTAAAAGGTACAGAGAAAGAGAATTAGATTCATCACTCTCATGTTAAATGAATTTCTAAGAAATATCAGCTAAATGAGTAACTGTCATGAATGTAGAACCCCATGAATCATGAATCATAGTAGGCTTCAGTTATTCTCTAAAAATTTTGGTCCATGACATCCTAGAACATGTACCAATAACTGTTTTAAAGATCATTGGGAATATTATCAACAGGTTTGGAGTCAGGGAAATATAACTAAGGAAGGTACCTCTGCACACATAAACTTGTGCTACGCGTGCAGACTACACCAACCACTAACAGAAGACCTTTGCAGCAATACAGGGTATTGATTATTTGGGAATAACAACCAGATGGATTACACACATCCATAGTGCTCAGCCTGTTTACCTCTAATCATATTTCTTTTATATTGATTATATGTGGGAACTTGTGATATTGCTACTCTTGATACTCCTTAGATCCACATTAGCAATATTTTTTTTATCCAGAATGGGTGGTAATCCTAGTAGAACATAAACTCCCATGGCTTCTTCCATTGTTTAACTTTTTAATAATAGTACAGCACCTAACTCCAACCTGGCTATTGTCTGTATACAAACAACAGAGGACAAACTAAAATGCTGTCTCAAAACTGAGTGGCTTTAGATTTATTTCTATCAGGTCAAAGAGGCATATGTGTAGCTATTTATATTTCTATTTCTATGTCAATAGCACAGGTAAAGGTGCTGACTCTTTTCAACCTTTAGTTTCCAATCTACACTTAGGCACCTCAGAAGATTGATGAGAAACACTGTTCGTCCATTGGGGATTTAATTCTTGGTTATCAAGCCTATTAGCCACTCTTGACAAGATTTTCATTCGTGTAGTTTTTATGCTCTTATTGCTCTGATGGTTTTCTCTATGTGTTCAGACTTGTTTAAGCAACATGACACTTAGGACCATGCAAAGGTATAGATGTACCCTTCCTGATGACCCTTTATTAGGCAGGTATGCCTTTAAAAACAAAAGAGACTGTTGTGTGATTTGATATACTACTTACATAGAAGTCATTTGGCATAACTTACTTAGCATTAGTAGCTAAATTTACTGAAGCCTTAGTCTGCAAGCTGTGAACTTTCACCTACATATGCTGAACTTTTACCTAGTCAACTAAAAGACGGGCCCAGAGCCAGTTCAAGATGGAAGATAAGGAAGCTACACTCATTAACAGAAGCTGTGACCCCAGAGACAGAAGAAGAAACATCCCGCCTAGAGACAATGAAGGGACGCAGTGAAGGATGAGAAGACACCAGACCCTAATATTGCTACTGGTCCAAGCTGTCATGTGAGGGGTGGAGAGTTTAGATTGTAAGGGTATAATTGCCCAGGGATTTCTTTGTTTGATGTCCCTCATTGGAGGCACCCAGCTCGAGCTGTAGTGCTATTAATAAGAAGTTCTTTTCTAGAGGAATCTATCTTTTGGCTAATGGACTGAGCTGAGCCCTTTTAGGATGGCTGGCATGCACATTTTCCCTAATACACAGGAGGACCCTCACTGTGTCCTTTTGGCCACAAGCTGGACAGTCCTGACTGCATTTAGAGGAGATGAGGGTTCAGAAAAAAAAAATAAATTGGTGGCCCTACAAAGATCTGGACTTGCAACACCCTGAAGCTGAAGTTTCTGACCTTTCTGGATTGGTTCTCTTCTAAGAAGTGTTTAGGGCCTGCAGGGTAGAGAGTGTAAGACTTGTGGTCCAGAAGATCCTGTTGATGAGAGGTAAGCCATTCTAGCAAGCTGGAGTGTACCTCCGACCACTGCGGTGAACACTACTAAGGACCTAAGTGCTCTTTGTTATCACTGTGCAGTTGGTGTTCTTTCACTGATATGTACTGAAGACTATTAGCTCCTCAGAAGCCTAGCTCATCCTCATCCCAGGCATCCATGGAGTGTCCACAGAAAGCTGGTACAATGACTTAGAGGAACTGTGGAGCAAAGCCAAATTCCTACAAAGAAAACACAAACTGGCTTTTTTTCCTCCTTATTCTGAATGACAAAGTGTTAGGACATCTTTCTAGGTTATTAAAATTAAAATGGTTTTCAAAGTGCCGCTTATTCATTGTTTTTTGTGTTTCATTTCCTTATTGCAGTTTCTCATGGCTCAGAAAATAAAGCTACATTGAAAGCTCTTTGGGGCAGGGAACATTATTATTTTTATTTTCAGTGCAGCATGATCTCAGTTCTTGCATAAATCTTGTAGTCATTGTTGTGCTATATGTGCAGTAATAATAGCCAGGACTGTCTACTAAGTGTTGCTTATTACATGTGTTCATTCCCCCCTTGATGCTCCTGGGCTTGCACTAGGCTCTTTTATTCAGTCCTTGGCAGTAAATCCAATCCCAATTATAAAAAAGGTTTTATTGTAACTTCCAGAAATACTGGTCACATTACTTTCTTTAGGATGTGGATTATTTAATACATTTCAGCTTACAGGGAAATGAGCCTTCGACTTCCAAGTGTGTAAAGCAGCAGAGTGAAAGTGGGCATATTTCAAACAGACGTGCATGCTCTCTCAAGTTCACTCTCCCTTGGCTCTCAGCCACAATTTTAAAGCAATTTGCCCTAATCTGCCATATGGTTTTCTTTCTTTGCATTTTATAAAACTGCAGAGCTAAGTGAATGTGCCTCTTCGACAGCACTGACACAAGCCTGATTTAATTTAAACTTCCGTATTAACATACCAACGAAATCAGGGCTGCAGCCTTTGAGGGAAACTTCAGTGCTGTGCACAACTAGAGCTGTAATTATTTTCCAAGTGGTACTAGCCTACAGCCCTTAAACTGGTTCTTCCTTATGATTATTATTTCTAGAGGTCATCCCAAAAGAACATCGAGTCTGCTCCAGCAGCATGTGATCCCCACTCCCTTCCCTGGATCAAATCAGGCCTCCAGTAAGACATTCTTCAAGCCTGAAATCACTTCCAAACAGCAGACATTCTTAGCAAATCTGATTCATCATGTGGAAGATCTATATGCCTGCTGTATGAAAAGCATCTCTGACAGAGATTTCCAGCAAGCCCTGCCAGTGAATCCTTTAATTCAAGAAGTCCGTGCAGTACACTTTTATATCACAGATGGCTCCAGGACTCGGAAATGATTTCCTTAAATAGGCTCTCACACCAGGCTTGTCTACATATTTTACTTTGGAATTTTTAGCCTGTAACAAGAGTGTGACATGGTTCACTAAACATGCTCAGTGTGCATTTTAAGCACACAAGTTGCCCCATAAGCTGTGATGGGGACTGTTCCTCTGCCTTATGCCCATGTATACTCATCTGCACACTCATTTATTCACCTTGCTGGATCAGTTGTAATGTGCACAGCAGTGTATTTGGCCTTTGTCATGGACACAATTTAGCTCAACTGCTTCACTAAAGTATAATGCAAAGAACAATTCCAGAGAAAGGCAGTACATGGTAGCCCTCCCTCTTCCATAACGGCCAGTGCACCAGTGTTTTGTCTTCAGAGGGTGCTGAGTGACAGCACTGCCACTCAGGACTGGGAGACGGACAAAAAAAGGAATTCTTACCTTTTGACTTAAAAGTTTTGAAGGCAAGGATTATTTCCAAAGTTAACAGGAAAAAAATCCAAGAGATTAATAACTGGGAAAAATTCCAGCTACCTGGACAAGATTTTACTTAGACTAGTTATCTCATTTCAAAGTAGAGGCATCCATGCTATTTTGTTTTACTCAATAGGCTTTCAAATTTGGAATCTTTATTAAAAAACTTTCACTCACATATTTCTCAGCCCTCCACAATCAGTCTTTCCCATAATGAACATCTTTGTCAGCTGTTGTATTTTTATATAATCCAGAAATTAAATGTTTACCAGATCTCAGAACATTTGTGGCAGATTTTACTATTTTTTGCATTTGCATTTTGGTTTTGTATTTAACATTTATTGAAAACACAAGTTAATATTGTACTTCCCAGGATCTGATCATTGTCTTTGATGTTTAAAAAAATAATTAAAAAAAAACCCCAGCAGAAAGTTGTTGTTAAAATTGTTTGTACGTAGGACACATGTAAACCTTACCCTCTCATCCTAAATGGTGGTCCTCCACAAATCACTGAAGGAGCTATTAGTTGCTGTGGCTGCCTTGCATGCAGACAGCACAGCGCAGCATGTCATGCCATGGGGATCTGAGACCATTTTGGGTTCACCATTGAAAAGAAATGTTTGTCCAGCCCAGATAGGGCTGCTTCTTAAAAAAAAAAAAAAGAGAGAGAATTTTCACCCCAGAGATTTTCTCCAGAGAAAGACTCTTGGAGAAAAAAAAATTCTTCTGAAATCAGAATAATATCTCTGATTCCTACTTGCTTAAAGAATGCAAATTCAAAAAAAGTAATTGGAAGGGAACATTTCTAATCAGTTTATCTTCACCACTATTTGGCATTGAAAATATGACAAAATATGTTTCTCCAACGGGCAAATATGTCTTTCCCTGGAGATAAACCAATGTTATAAATTACTAAATAAGCATTTAAAAAATTGTAACACGACATTTTAAATAAAATCAATACAATAAAAACAGCTCAGTCTAACAGTTTTTTATTGAAAGCTCAAGTATTTAAAAAACCTTACACAGTCGCATATACTTGCTCAGTTACATCATTGTCTAAATCCCCAGCTCTGTGGGCCAAAACGTCCTCAGGATGAGAAGGGCAGTAGAACTAGGTCTTCATTTCTTGGCAGAGTTCTCCAGGCACTTGGGCTTTGATATTAATGGAGGACAGGTGTTGCTGGCTGCCACAGTGAGTTAACCTTGCTCACTGACTCTTTGCAGTGAGAATGAACAAGGGGGTATTCCACATAAATGAAGTCACCCAGTACCATCCCAATCATGTACCTCTGTTCTAGTGAGGAGTGAGGCTATGGAAATGTTCCTGCTCTGGGGCTCTAGGTTTGCTCTGGGCATGTGAGCAGAGGTTCACCCTGCAGCAGCATGGTGCCTTCAGAGAAGAGTACACTACACAACACACTTGGAAGTGCCAGTGAATATATCTATGCTTTGTATCTATGCTCTGTAACAGTCCCTAAACGGAGGCTGCCCTAAGTCAATAGATCCATAGCTCTCAGCAAAGTGCTGTCCGAACTTCCCAAACCAAACCATCCTCATGTGGTTCTGCACAGATGCAGCTACAGATCTCTTTAGAGGCCATTTTACCTCTAGTCCAATTCCATGGTTGACCCCTGTGAAGACAGCGTACATGGCTGAACACAAAGTGAAAACATGAACTTAAACTCCTTACTGAGTAGACAAGGAGAACAGCATTCTATCCTGAGGTAAAATGGCACCTACATGATAAACACAAAGCCAGTAAAACAGATAATCTATTTTTATATGTAGATTGTGATATTGGAGAGAGTTAGAACAGTTTTAGGTCAGAACAGAGTTAGTTTGCTTGTTTATTATGCGCTTCACCAACCAGGTGGAGCTCTGGTTTAATAAGATTCATGCTTACCTTTAAACCCTCCATAGCTCCATCAAGGTGAATGAGTCTATCCACCTTTTTAATTCCAGTCATATACTTAAACCTCTGTTGAGTCAAAGTCTGAAGGAAATGAAAGAGTCAACAGCATCTATTAAAATAAAGACAAAGGGCAGTTTTAAGTATCTACATACAGTGTTTAAATATCTCATCAGACAATTCTTTGATGTCTCAAACTAACAAGGCTTGGAAACACAGCTGGTGATGTTTTCAGCCTAGAGCAAAGAAACACTCACGTTGTTTCAAAAACCAAGTAGAATCAGTATCAGAACACAACAGATTTCAACCTCTGTTGAGGGTGAGGGACACTAGAAATTATAAGATGTAAAATTAACAGTAATATTTATTATCATGTAAGCACCTACTGCTCTATCTTATTGTTATATGAAAGGTGGCCAAGGAGCAAGTTCCAGCACTGGAGAAGTCATCTTCCCTGCCATTTCACTGCTAGCACTTCTAACACAGCTTGGCCCGTGCCAAAAGCTCTCTTCAAAAGAGCCCTTCAAATCTTAGTCATCAAGCTCTTTAGGAGACCATCCTCTGTAGGCTGTATGACTCAGGTTTTTCCTCCTTCCACCTTCCGCTGTCATGCACAACTATCCAGGCCGACTTCACATCCTTAACACCCCTGCGTGCCATCATGCCACATCCCAGGATGTGCAATACAAATGTTGGTTTCATAGTACAAAGTGAGCACTCTTTCACAGCAGAAGTACAGATTATTTCAGGTATTTTGAATAGAAAAACATGCATTATAGCTTTAGGATCACTTCACGGGAGTTAGAGGACAGTCAGGGCCAAGGCCTGCATACTATGAACACAAATAGATCGTGCCATTTTCCAGAACATGGTGCAGATGGATACAGTCAGGAGAAGCAGTGGGCTTTCAGTCATTTGATATTTTGGTTTGCTTGACATGAAACCTGCCACTAGACCTGAATTGTTTAATTTTTTTTTTTAAATATATATATAAAAAAATCAGAAAGTTGCAAGAAAAGAAAGAATAATATTACAATTTTGCAAGAAAATAATTATAATTCTGAAGTTAATGGTAGTAACATTTTAGTACTGCTATAAGAAGAAACAAATAGTCATAGAACTAAAGAGCAGAAGAAGATTCCAAGCTCCTACCAAACTTGTGTAATATATGTTAACCAAGAATAAGAACCAACTTAAGACTTAACCAATATGTTACTTAGGAATTTTTAAAGCCTTGTACTGAAGAAGATTCTTGTTTCCCTTTACATTTCAGAAACAGTAAAAATACTGGTGCTTTTGTCTGGGCCTTAACAAGAAAGGGACAAAGAAAAATGCTGCCCTGTCTGATGGTGGTGCTGCACTTTTTTAGATGCAGCAGAAATTATTTTTTAAATGTAATTGAGGAAATGGAAAATCCCAAGAAAACACAAGGTATGAGCCAAAACAGTCCAAGCAGGTTTTCATTTGTCAAGCAGGGGACAAATTAGGCCACATTAAGTCATTATATTGTATGAGTTTCAAGTCGGAGACAATATAGGCATTTTTCAGTCTGTTGCTGTGCTAGACATGGGCTACTAACTAATCAGTAAGATAATTTTTCATATATGGACTAAGTCATAAGTATTCCTATATGATGAAGAAAATGTTCTTGAACTGGGTCCATGAACAATAAACAATTTCTGAATGATCTGGCATTTAACAGAATTATTGAACATGTTTTTATCAATTTATTAGTCCAAAAGAGAAAGCAAAGGCCAAAGATTAAAGTATTAAACGTGTCACAAGAGAAGTTTTTATAGAATGGACCAGGGATGACTAAACAGGATGTGTTCCTCTCCTCACCAAGGAATCTTGACCTTACATTTCCCCCTCCAATATCGAATCCTCTGTCACCTGTTTGTACTTAATTCTGATCTGGGTTTTCCTCAGTCCCACCTGTTGGAGCAGATTCATTTTCCAATAAGGATTTAAATATGGTCTGAGTCAACAGGAATGCCTTGTGTACAAGAGTGGGTCTGGGGACTTGCCTAAGAAACTGCCTCATAGTGCAAGATGATACATACTAAGCCTTCTGCTGAGATGTGTATTCAACATTCCTCAAAAAGAGGAAATTCAGAAAATTAAAGTTAAGAACTTCAAAACTAATAGAAGAAAGGTAACTGATTCCTTATCCAGCAGTTTTGCTAATGTAGCATATCGAAGTTGTTGTTTTTCCAGCCAAAACTATGTCATGAATTTGACCTAAATTTTTTAATAGTTTTGGGACAACCAGAATTGCATTTTTCCTCAAATAAACTATTAATCAGAAAGAAAATTACTGCTCTTGTCACAGAACACCAGCTGCCTACCCATTCAAAAAAAAAAAAAAAAGCTTTAAAATCAAAAGAAGCAAAATTAAAGTGTTAGAGTATCCCTTAACAGTCACAGAAGGCATGTAAAAAGAATAAAGTAAAAAAAGAAAAGAAGCAGGAAAGCAAAGGAAATATAGAACAGTATGGGATAATTGTAAAACTCAAGAGGTTATTCAACTGAACAGTTATCTTTCAGAAAATGGAAATACAGCCGAAATGAAGCCACAAAAAAAGTGTGTAAACTACAGCTTGTAAAATGGGTGTTGGGAATTAAGACTGGGTTGTGAAATACATGAACTTAAGTAAGTGAGCCCTATTATCTCAAACATACCCTGCACAGCAGAGCTCTGGAGGGCTAGGAAGGAATGTGAACAGCAAGCAGAAAACAAGAACAAAAGACAAATTATGCAAATGTATCAGATTTGGGAAGCTGAGTTTGTTGCCTCCTCAACAACTTGAATAACAGTGTTTAAATACAACTTTATTTTTGTAGAAAGCACCACTTTCAAAGCAGACCTTCCAAATGCTTTCCCATCTGTTTGAACAAATGCGATAATGAGGAGATTATGCTTCAAGCTTTAAAAAAACCCAAATTATTTGTCCATACTAGGAAACACAAAGCAGGTAAAAGGTTGTATCAGTCACTGTACTCCAAATGAGCATAACCCGAAATATCCTTTCTTTTCTTAACTCTGCTTTGCATCCTAAGAGAAAAGCACTACCAATTTAGGTTTGACCAATTTAGGTTTGAAGGAAGAACACTGCAAAACAGATCACTTACAACTCGGTCCTGCATGGATGTCTTAAGCAACTATAAAAATGAACTATGCCTGGAAAAGGACTCAGCAATTAGAAGATTTAATTTCTCTTAATGCGAGCTGATAATGCAAGATGAGCCTGAAAACCTAGGCATTTTATTTAGTCATGCATTCAAAACTGAGAGAGGTTTTTAACTTTGTGCAAGAGCAAGGGTCTCTTTCTTTAGAAGAATGCAAGTTGTTCTGTACAAGCCTGACAAAAGCAATCCCAAGCAGTGAGCCTGTCACCTTCCACATCATCTCACTAGAAAGGGGCATGTCAGCTTAACTGCTGAAGTGCAAGCTGAACTCTAAACCTCTGGCCTTTGTATCCCGACTCTGTTCCAGTGTAATTTTAAAGCAATTCCAGTAGAAGTGACTAGATTTATTGGTGTACAAAACTGAGATGTGCAGTCAGAATCCAGCCAGGACAAATTCCTCTACTTCTGCTATTATTATTCTCAGTGCAGGTGAGATCAAGAAAAGGTCAGGAGAATGGTCAGAACAGGACTTGTGAGATCTTCCAAAGTAGCTTGAGGAAACTTTATATACAATATTGGGATCAAAATATTAATATGTGTGGAAGCATTCACATAAATGCAGCAACATGGCTGTATCATTGCAAACCTTTGATACAACATCCTACACCAGAGGCACAATGTAGTCTTTTTGAAGCTGGACAGAGTAAGAAATCCAGGCTTTCTAAATTTCTTTCAGACTTTTCAGCATCCTCACCTTTTTCCTAGATAAATGGAAAGAAGTTAAGAGGAAAGAACTACATTTTTATGTATAAAGAAATAACAATGTGTCAGAATATTAATTATATTATCTCTGAAGTTTTCTGTTGGTGGTATTTAACTTAATCCATCCATCCCAAATTTCCAGATGTTCAGCGGTTCCCCCGGAGCAGCAAATCTAACCAGGTTTCTTTTTGAGCATCCCCTAAAATTCCAGAGAAATGGTGACTCCAGGCAAATCAGCCATACGTGTGTTTCTCGAACGCATCACATGTACCATGTATGTACCGAGCAGATGGCCTTTACTGTATGGTAAAAGTCCTCCTAATGCATCAGATTTACTACCCATATGCAGAACAGCTCTGCAGAGCTGATGGGCCCAGAGCTTCCTAGGATGGTCAGTACTTCCAAGTGCTTTCCAAACAGCCACACCATTTTTTAATTTTTTTTTTCCCTGGGAAATCCCTGACAACAGTCCATCAGTCTCCCTTCTCTTTTTATTCAGGTAATGGAGATTAGACAGTAGTTTTTTAGAAAGATCTTTATCCTGTGGAGGCAGACATAGAGTGAAGCCAAAATGGAGCGAGAGGTAGTAATACTGCTTACATTGTTTCTGGCTTCACCTTGGCTCTGCAGACAGGAGCAGATCAGGTGTTCACCAAGCTCCTATGCCTTCCCACCCATGTGTGGGACAGTTTGCTTACTGTTTGTTTCAGCATATTGCTGAATTTTATGAGTCAATACATTCAATTTCCAGAAATGTACACTTCAGCAGGAAGAACTTCACTTTAGAGCTGAAAGGCATGCATCCTGTCAATAAAGATAACATTATCACAATAGATATTGCAGCAAAATATATACCTTCTTAATGATTTCTTGCTGGCTTCTGGACTGAATTTCTATAATTTCTCTCCTCATGCTCACTGTCTGTTTGCTTCTGCTGCTATCAGGCAACACCATGCTTAATAGAAATCTTCTGCCTCTCTGTTAGCAAGTAATGGCTATGTTCAATCTGGCATGCACTGGGCATAAAGAAGCTGAGAGAGTGCTTTTCAATGTTTAGGTAAACGTTTCCTCTTTGATCCAACATCTGCCCTTTCTGCTTCTCACACTGCTAATCAATGCAGATCTAGCAGAGGGATGGGAGACATAGGGTTTCCTGTTATGGAGTAACTTTAGGAGCATCATTTTCCTCTGCTTGCTTTTTGCCTTCAGCAGCAACAATCCAATTCTTTGTGTTCGATGGGAAGCCAATTCTTTGTGTCACCCTTTCCTTCTAGTTCTCCCTGAAGGCTATAGAAAGACAGAACATGAATAACCAAGCAATGAAATCATAAAATATTCCCAGTAACTGTTATCTTTCCAAGAACAGTGAAGGCATTAAAGTTCTGAAACCTTTTTTCTTGAAGCTAAGATTGCAGCTAGAACAGGAAATGGCACAACATAAATTCAATTTCTGACAATTATTATAACATGAAAGGGAAATAGTATAAATCACTGATGTCAAACACTCTGTTCATTGGCTAGATCAGGCCCATTTGAGCTATTTTTCTAGTTCCTGTGACAGATTCAGATTTTGCACCACACATGCTTTCATTTTTTAAAATACATATTTCATGTTTTAATGCTTCTGAAAAAGAGCTTCTGAATATGCACGGAGTAGAAACTAGTGGCAGTTCCTGCATAGTTGTCTTTTTTAAACTGCAGAAAACAAAGTTTGTTATATTTGAAGAGAGAAAGTCTACCCCTATTCGTTTCAGTGGATGTTAACACTTAATGATATTTTTTTGTGGTTGGTGTTGAAATGTTTATCAGAGATTAATTTTAAGGAAAGATAATGATGTAAATTGGTGGGGTTTTTTGTTTGTTGGGTTTGTGTGTGTGTGTGTGAAGTTTGTTTGTGTTTGTTTTTGTTTGGTTTTTTTTGTTTAGTTTGTTTTGGATTTTTGTTTGTTTGTTTGTTAATAATTAAAAAGTGCGCACTCTTTGAGGAAAAGAAAATAAAAAATATGCACATCTATAAAGCATACTACCTAAGTCTGACAAAAACACCCATGAAGTTTTAGTCATCAGTGGTGTAGGTGTGAAGCTTATTCAACAACTGATGAGAAATATACCCATCTGGGAAAACATAAGAAAAAAGCTCTGATGAATTCTACACCCCAGCTGCATACAAGCCTGACCCATCGAGTCTCCTGGGAGTATCCTAGTTTTAGTCACTTCAAAGAGCATAGAGTAGCATTTGAGAATAAATAAAAGTTGCATAAAATGTATTTTGGCTTTTCATATTTATGAAAACATTGATTTGAATTGTTATAAATACAAATATGATCAGCTTGATATTTTTCATAGGTGAGATTTATTTTTCAGCAATAACCATTTGGTCAGATATTTTAATCACTTCTCATGTAAACTTTAAGCACATGTTTAAGGCCGTTGCTGTTGGAGACAGAATACTGCTCTGATAGATTTTTTGTATCAAAAACTAGGACCATGCTTATCTTATGCTGGAAGAACTGCCATATGATGAAAGGCTGAGAAAACTGTGTTTGTTCAGCCTTGAGAAGAGAAGACTTAGGGGAGACCTTATTACCATATACGAGTACCTAAAAGGTGGCTACCAAGAAGATGGAGTGTCCCTTTTTACAAGGAATCACATGGAAAAAACAAGGGGTAATGGGTACAAGTTACTCCTGGGGATATTCTGATTGGGCTCCAGAAGAAAATTTTTCACCATGAGAACAGTTAGACACTGGAATAATGTCCCAAGGGAAGTGGTGGGTTCCCCTACATTGGACAGTTATAAGCCTCAGTTTAACCGGGTGCTGGGCCATCTCATTTAAACTATGTATGTATAGGTTACCTTAAAAGGCTGGATTAGATGATCCTGGACATCCCTTCAAACCTAGGATTCTATGATTTTATGATGCTATGGTTATATTCTAATACATTACACTTTACTGCTTGCTTTCCATACTGTTAGTGTGGAAAGAAGGGGAGATATTTTCTTATGAGGTACTCAGAAATGTAGTATTTTGAAACATATTATTCTTTCAACAAAGTAATTCAAGAAACATGGAGCTGTGAAAACTAAGAAGAAGATGGACTTTAAGAAAAGGACATATCCTAGGGAATGAGATATTCTATTACAGAAACAAGTTCAAGAATCTAAGAGTTATATCTTCACATACTATTCCTAAATAAGCTTTGAAGTACATTGCTTTACTTCTTACTCCTGCCTTGAAAAAGTCAATGATATCTTGTGAATATTTCTGTTTTAAACTGTAACTTACTGCATATTATATATAATATGGACACCACAGAAAATACTAAAGCTCTTTTAAGTTTTGTGTATGACTATAATTCAGTATTACACAGGAAAAGAGCTTCAGCAGAATCTTGACTTTCAACATAAAAAATATTTATCAGAGTTTTTTGTACCATTATTGTAGGATTTTTTCAGGTTTTCTTTAAGAATATTAAATTACATTTAAAATTGTGACATTGATTTATTGCTGTCTAGATAGTACAACTGTATAATAAAATATTCACATATATAGTTAACATCTATTGAAAACTAAATGCAGCCCCATTGTCAGGTAGTTAACAGCAACTACAAGTGGAGTATTCAACCTATATACAGTTCCTCTTAAGAAATAATTTTATTGGTCTCAGCTCCCAGCTAGAAACATGGAAAACTAAACCAGAAAGTCTCTAGGTTTCCTTAAAAAGCTGTACTTCCTCCAGTCTCTAACTCTCTGAGACTGTACATGAACAAGGAAATCTTTCTTCAGGAGAAAGAGCAGTCATGAATCCAGGAAAGCAGACCAGCACAATGGATATGAAATAAGAATCAAATAGAAAGAAGTAAAGAGTCAAATAGAACCTCCTATTCACCGACACTATAGCAGTTCATTTAACACTGATCCTTTTCACTGTGAGCTGTACTGTTCTGTCCATGCGGTTCTGGAAGTCTGTCTTCATTCCCAGTGGATAGTTTGTCCCACAGATGCTTTGCAATTCCATATGGGGACCCTCACATAGGGCTGGAAAGATGTCCTTACCACAGACAAATCTCTGCGTTCTTACGCTCATCTTCCCCTGTTATCTCAGCAGAGTGGTTAAAGCATCTTATTATGGATCCAGAAAACTCCTAGTTATGTTAGTTTAGTGGATACTAGGTCATTTGGTAGGAAAATGGAAGACAGATTAGCTATCACTTTCTTTTAACTGCTCCTGGTTACAGGAATAAAGCTTTCTTCAATTATGATAATTTTTATGGATCATTTTATCTGGATTTATGCAAGAAGGTATTCTTTTTTCTTTTTTTCTTTTTTTCTTTTTTTTTTTTTTTTTTTTTTTTGTGTGTGGTAATGAAGGAGCACCTCCAAGAGCCAGGCGAGTAGCATTCAGAAATACACATAAGATTCCCTCCTTTCCATGTTCACACTGTGTTTAACCTAGAGACTTCCATGGCGGAGGATGTTGTTTCTCCTTGGAAATTTTGCTTTCAGCCCCTTGAAACCTGTTGAAATATGCTACTGGAATTTAAAGCCACAGAGCTGCCTTTAAAATTACATTCCCTGTGGCAAACTGGAGCATTAAATCAATGGGTCTGTTTAAATGTTCACTGTTCTATCAAGGATGCTTTCCCAGAATAGCACAGAGTTACTGAGGAGAAAATGCATATAAATAAATCCTGCTATGGTGAAATTCAGGCCTGGCTGATGTCAAGGAAAAGTCTGACACTGGATGTAAAAGACCAGGATTTCACCCTTAATCACACCACCCCCCTCCCCTGAGGAGATGGTATTGTCATTATTTATTTATGTAGTGCCATTAGTGTGCTAGGCACATCAGACATGCTCCTTGGTTGGTGCAAAACAGCAGTGTTCCATTAATTCCCGTCCTGCTTCTGTTCTCCAGGGTGTAGTTCTTGCTAACTGGAACAGCTGGTGCAGTCATGGAAATGATGGCAAAATCAAGACCTTAGTGCTAAATTTTCACACTTCCTTATGATCTCTTTTTCTAAGCCAGAGCTTTTAAGGAAGTTAAAGCAGATCTCAAGAGACATCCTATTTATTTATTTGCATTTTTATGAAATGCAAATGTGTGTTGGGATACTATGCCAGCACTAGTAACCACCCACTGAATAGACATTACAGTAAAGCACTCTGGTAATTATCAAACCTCAATAGAATTCTTATTATAAGTATGCAATATGAAAACAAAATCAATGTCCTAGTCTGTCTCAATTGCAATTGCATTGCTTCCATTACTTTATCCTTTTACTAGAAGAAATTATGTCAGTTCAGGAGCAGAGGAATGATTTTCAGATGTGATGTCCATGATGCACTGCTGAGAGTCTTTCATGGTCACCAGGTTTGGCTAGAATAAGATGGTGACCTGCATCTGTCTCAATCTCAGATATTAACCTATTATGAATAAATTACATTACTTCTTGTATCTCCACCTGCTTGTGCTTTCATTTAGCTATCAGATTTGGCTATTTAATTTTGGCTATGAGATAGCCAAAACTATCAGGACATGAGGAAAATTTTTTTCACTGAAAGGGTTGTCAAGCACTGGAACAGGCGTCCCAGGAAGGTGGCTGATTCACCATCCCTGGATGTGTTTAAAAGATGTATAGATGTGGTGCTTGGGGATATGGCTTAGTTGTGGACTTGGTAGAGTAGGGTTAATGGTTGGACTTAATGATCTTAAAGGTCTTTTCCAGCCTAGGTGTTTCTATGATTCCATAGAATTTCTTGCTGAGGTTTTTTTATGGTGCTGAACTGCTATCTGGGGCTCCTTATTACTAATATAAAACAAACAACAAACAATTGTGGCATTTGCAGAAGAAGCTTATTTTTCAGGGTGAAAGCAAATCCCCAGTAATAAAGTAGTCTCTTACAGAATCCATATGTAAACTTTTAGCAAAAAATATAGCAAGTATTGCAAACATTGGCACCAAGTAACCCAAAGCTAGCTGTTTTTTTCTTCAAAACATGAAGTATGGTTTCAAGATCAACTACCTTTTATTCTAATGCTATGGAACATCATCTAGCTCCATCTTAATACAAGGATGAAAGCTCCCTCCTAACCTCCATTTGGTTTTGTTTGTTCTGGTGAATAACTATAGTAATCACCAGGAAAGGACTTGTGGGGTTTTTTGTGGGTTGTTTTGTCTTATTTTTTTCCCTTGAGGGTAGTTAACACTGGAATGGATTGTCCAGAAAGAATATGCCGGCTTCATCCTTGGAGATACTCAAAACATGATTGAGCAAGGTCACAACCAACCTGCTCTAAGTGGTCTTGCTTTGATAAGGGCTCAATGATCTCCAGAAGGTCCTTCTAACAAAATATGCTGAAGTTAGACTAACAGTAAATCATAAAATCAAATGAGCAATCATAGCTTCTTTATGCAAAGAAGGCCAGACTAACTTTCTTGTTGAGGTATATTTAACTCAGTTTTCTGAGGGCAAAATTCAGTCTTTATCGTTCACTACTACTTCTCAGTTGAAATCCCAATGTGCTGAAGTACAATTATACTTTAATATAAGGTAGACTATTTAGTAATATGCAATAATGATTACACACTGAGCTGTGACAAGAAATGAAAAGCCCAGATCTCAGATGTAGAGAAGGGATTAATTTTTCCTCAAAGCAGGACACATCCAGCAGTTTCTGAATACCTGTTTTCTGGTCCTGAAGGGATATGTCAGTCTGCTATGTCAGTCTGCTGCAGTGCTCAGTGGCCAAGTTGAAAGGAGAATTTGGGCATTGAGTCTACTTAGTTCTATGACTTCCTGAGGAGCTTTTCAGGGATGACTTCTACCTTTTCTTAAGGAACCAGATCAGATTGACCTAGGTCATTTTTTCATAGCCACTGAACCTATCTACCAGATCTACAGTAAATCTCAATTGTTCCTTGATAAGCAGGAGTTAAGACAACCCAGAAGAAAAGCATTCTTTCATTATTCTCTTCTGTAGTTCTGACTTGTTTTAACTAATCATTATTTTCTGCTTCTTAAACAAGATTATTCCTTACTGAATGTAAGGTGCTAGCCAGGATACCACTTCATTCAGTTATGAGGTTCAAAAGAGGCCCTACACAGCACCTAGTCTAACTGCATAACAGAAGCTATAGGACTCCATAACTAATTTCTAGCTCAAACCCAGTAGACCATTGTCTTTGGTATAATCCTTCTTTTAAAATTTCTAATGGTTTAGAAACCATTATTTCTCTCTGAAATTCTTTTTCTGTAAAAAAAAGAGTGAGAAGTGGGCATTTTAATTTTAGATTTGTTCAAGCTTCAGCTTCTAGCCCTTGCATCTGTTAGACTGGAGAATGCTATGAACGATTTTTATCCTTTAAGCAGGTACTTCAGGTCCTCTCTGCCTTCTATTAGATACACAAAGCAGGTTAAGCTCCTTATTACGTGGTATTTTTCCTAATTCTTTCATTATTCTTTGAATCTCCCTTTAACTAATCAACAGGGAAAATCCTGAATCTCTATATTATTCATGAAGTAGAACTGAACACAGTATTTCAGCAGCCATCATATCAGTGCCAGATACAAAATATTACCTACATACTCTATGTACTCCTTCTTAAAGATCAAAGCAATCACATTTCTTAAATGGAAGAATGAAAAATTACTCAACACATTTAGTTGACATAAGCCAAAGTATTACATTCTGTTCTAAATGGATGCTTAAATACTTTATATAAATGGGGGGAAGGTGGGGAAATCAGCCAAAGTGCTGATATTTTCAGAACATCCTAAAGCCCAGAGTAAAGGTAACTCTACATAGATACCAGATGTGGGTTTAAATTCCTGCTCCACAGGTTTACTAGGAATTCCTTCCCCGACCAAATTAGCATCAGAAGCTGACAGACATCTGCACAAGTCGTGTAGACAGAGCTGTCTTCCTCCATCCCCCCCCGCCCCTGAACAAAGTGCTGAATTCTCTTGTACAGAGACTCAGACTCTTTTTATGGTGTTTATGGTGTTTCCCCTGCTCAGCATGCTGCCTCTGAGGACTGAATATATGCTGTACCTCAAGTGTCCCAAAGGGTCCCCAGATTCACTTCAAGCTGTTTTAAGGCATGGGTTTATGGCAAGCTCCAGGTAAAAACATTATGCTGGAACCAAGCCTACCCCTGACTCTTCTGGCATAGCCAGGAATGTCCTAGAGCATATGAACACACACAGATCTACCATTCTTCTATCATAGAAGTCCTGATTTCATGTATAGCAAGACATTACAGGCTGTATAGACAGAGGAGTTAAAGGCATCCTCTTGTCCTATTCATGTCATATCAGGGAAGTGGAACAGTTGCTTTAACCCAGTCTCTGGACGGCCATGCTCTAGACTGCATAGACTCTGAGCTCCATCCTTCACACCTCTGTATTACCTCATGCATTAGGTTAGGCAGCCCTGCTGCCTAATTCAAAGCTATAAATTCCAGCAGAGATAGGGCACTGCAAACTGGAACCCTGTAGGTCTATTCATTAATGTAACCATAAACCATGGTCCCTAATGCCCAGTCACCCTAAAAAGTGCTTTTGAGAACACCCAGAAGACCTATAACAATACCTTCCAGGGTGCAGTGAAAGGAAGAATGCAATTGTGGCTCCTAGATGCTCTTGACCCAGATGTAAATTACATGTGGGTAATAAGAATTACAGCTTACATGAAAGTGACTTCCTCTGTTTGACTTTAATTGTTTTACAGAGATGGATTGCCTAGAAGCTTCATTGTTTCTTCAGTAATAGCCATTGGATTTACGACAGATTCCAAGATTTCCTACTTTAAAGAAAGTTCATGAGTGTCTGAACAGATCTTGGGTTCTCTGCCATGAGATTCATGCAGACCCTTGTATTGTTATTTGTTACTAAGTTTAAGCCACCTAGCTAATCATTACTGAGCAGCTACAGAAACATGGGGTGTAGTCTGGGTTCATGGCATTAACATTTAGATAATTATTTTTGGAACCTATCTGAACAGTATGCTACTGCAGTGACAGCCTGCTACACCCACAGTAGCTACACTAATGCATTTTAGGTATAACTCCCTTTGCCACAAGCACAGTAATGGCTTCAGAATAGACATTCTCTCTGGTGTTATTTTTTTAAAGATAAAAATATTCATGGCCTGATTAGTTTGTTATTATTATTTGCCATAAATCATCAGCTGACGTAGATAAATGTTGCTCTGTTTAATACATGGAAACCAGTATTCTGCAGGGAGATGTGAGAAGTAGGGAATGAACCAAGGATAAAGAACATTCAGTAATTCCTCTGCTGCTGCAGGATTGCTTTACTATAAGCACATGACAGTGTTCACCTTCCATTAGTTAAGAAAAAAAAAAAAAGGTTTAATTAAATAAAAAACTAAAGATGATTTCACAAAATTAAAGATGATTTCACATCTCTTAAATGTAACATTTCTGAACCTCCTTCAATTTATTTAATAATTATTCAGAGTATGAGTCTTTGAATGACCCTCATTCCCCTGGAATGAGGGTCAGGAGCAGAACAAGAGGTTTGAAACTCCTTTACAAATAACATGAGTCACTTTAAGTTCACTGATCATGATGGACATGCTACATTGCAGTAAAAGTCACTAGGTTGTTTTAGCTGTAAAACAAATCAGAGATGTTTCTTAATCACACAGTTGGCTTCCTCTTCACTGGTGAGTATGAGCTCTCCATCGTGGCAGAAGCAATCCACTGCAAAACGCAATGTGAAAACTCCTGGATTAAAGCAATTAAAAAGGTTTATTCTGTCTTCCGAGGTAGTGGCAAAATAGTCTTGTGTAATGTCTTTTTAAAATAGTGTTTCAGTGGTGTGATGGGACTAAGGTTTGATGCATGTTTTCTCCTCTGGCACCAGCTTATTTTTTGGCTTTGGGTAAGTAGTTTCAGATGCATTTGCACCAAATGTCAAATCAAAATCAGAACTAAGAGCCATATACTGCTTCCCATTAAAATTATTAAAATACTTACACTCCAATTTGATTAACTGTGTAAAATGATCTGTGAAAACTTCCAGTATTACTTGAGATAGCCCAGTTAAGAGTTTTACTTGAAGTATAAGTATACAGGCATCTTCGGTCTCTCAGAGGTTATAATACTGCTCCACACCTGAAAATCCATCTTGGGGTCTTTGGAATACTTTAGCACTAACATTGAGAGTAGTCTCAGTTCTAATTCTCATTAACAAAATGAGTTGGCAGATTGCCAAATGGCAGATGCAAAGTGTGGATAACTGCTTTAGCATTGTTAGTTTTATTTTAATTTGGTTTGCTTTTGTTATTTTTAAGGATTTTTCTTGGTTTTGCATTGTGTTTCCTTTTTTGCCCTTTGGCTTTCTGATGCAATTGGATTTTGTATTGCAGGATGATCAATGCTGTATATATTAGGTTATAAGAGGTAGCTATGGAAAAACTGAAGGCATTTTGATACTGTCTAGAGACACCAGTTATATAGTCATACCTAAAAAACTAAGCTCAGTTTTTTTTATCTGAATAATCTAAAAATGAAGGAAGACAATAAAATGCTTTGAACGTCATCCCCACTTGCTACACAATTAACTGGGCTCCTGCATTTAGGGAGTTTCACTGTTCATGTCCTTTCCATAGGAAAGGAATGTCCATTCTTGAACATCGAAGTCTAAGAAAGATTTCAGGACATGAGAATGAGCTATCAAATAGTCTGTGTTAATTACTCATATTTAACTAATTTGTCTTTATCTTTCCATAATAATTATATACTTCAGTAAGAGTCATCCCTAGACATCCCTCGTTACTTTTGTTAGTACTATGGTTTCACTTTGCCAGTAGTAAGTTTCTTTACTGTCTTTAGCTAAGAAGGCCAGAATCAGAATGCAGAATGAGGACACTTGTGGAGATTAAAGCATGTACTTAAGCATGCGTGGTGGGATATAGAAAGCTGCCACCTCTAAAGAACGTTAAATATATAATGAAGTTTCCTGAAAGAGAGAAATCATCATCAAATCTCAAAGGGACATTTTCTGTGAGGCTGAATGCACTCAGTACTCCTACTGAATTAAAAAGTTCAAATTAAAGAGGTGTTTGGGTTTGCTTGGGGATGGGGGGATGACAATGGACAGACACAGGACAACGCGGAGAGAGGGGGGCATGTAACAGTGTGAATAATTTGACCATTGGAGGCCTAAGGATGTGGCAAATTCTTACTTTGCAGTGCTTCAGGTGTCCCTAAAAGGTAGCGTGAATCAGACTGAAATTGTATCTGTAACAAAGGTATCATTGGTTGAAGATGGGTGCAGTGAGTCATACAGGAGACCAGAGCAGGTCACTGAAATCATTGCTTGAATCATGCACTCAGTGTCTTACAGGGAAGGAGCAAAATGTGCAACTGATCTGATCTAAATTTAGCCACGTGATTTTGTTATCTAGATTAAATTATTCATCCTCATTCCTAGAGTCAATGGAGAGAGATGTAAGATAAGGTGCCTTCAGGAGGTGTCTGTTTTGCTCCACTGACTCTACAGGAAGATCAGGATTTACATTGATTACATTGATTAACTTGTAAATGGCAAAATTAATTCAATCATCTCTGCTTATGTCAAACTAACCTTTTGGTCCTTTTCAGTTACTGAATGATGATTTATCTTCTTGGTTCTTCCTGTCTGGGCCTGTTGGGACTCTGGATTTACTACTGATTTATATTGCCTAAAAAAACCAGAACCTCTCCTTCTGTGTTTGCTGAAATGGCTAATGGTTTTCATCTATGCATACAACATACATTTGTACAAATGGGAGAAGAGACTAGATATATAGATACAAACTACTGAAATATTTGGCTTATTTGCATAGAGTTCAACACCTACTTTTTACTTTTTACAATCTTATATTATTTATAACATAAAAATAGGAAAATTAGACTTCAGTAATATACATTGTGCTCAATAGAGGATCTGTTTTTTGTTGATTTGGTACCTCACAGAAAAAGGAACGTAGCTATTTTTGTTAGGATAAACACATCCTTTAAGAAAGGCCTATTCCTCTCTTATGCAAGCATCTAACTGTAGACCTAGTCTACATTTCTCTCATGAAAGGATAATTCATTTCACAACACCTGTCCTACATTAGCAAATAGCAGCTAATTTTAATAAATTCAGAAATACATAAGGAAGTGTAAAATATGTATTGCACAATTTGTTACAGACCATGAAAGAATTATTGGGTTTTGTCCTTAGATGTCGGATTTGTAAAAGAACATACAATACTGTTAAGCAGCTTCATACCTTACATTTTCTGCATTTAAGTGATCATATTTTGTACTTAATAGGAGTACTCTAGTACACAAAATTACTCACATGAGCAAGTTTTTACACTACTATTTCTGTTTCAAAGCTGGAGAACTTAATCAATTGGGCAGCCAGTGCCAGTTGCCCATAAGTAACTAACCAGAATAAGTAATATGTCGTCCTGTTGTTGTGCATGTAGAAGGTCTGAGAAAAATAAAGCCAAATTTAGGAAAAAAAGGGGAAAACAAACAAACAAACACACACCTTACTCTGCTAGATATGGACCTACAGGACAAAATAATCTCTTAAACAACTCCCCACACAATTTGAGTGGTGCATTTTGGCCCTTCACAAATGTTTTTCACGGGTAGGAGGATTCTTCTGCTAGTGGCTTCACTTTCACTTGCATCATTTCTCTATGAGGAATAGCCAGGAAGCACTGAAATCAGTAATGCACATGTATCAAACCACCTAAGGTGCTGCCCTAATTTAGCTGAGGTTTATTTTCAATTAAAAACAGATGTTTCGTTGTTTTATTTTGCCTGTCATCTAGACACCTTCTTTTTCTCTCCTAAGAAGGATAGCTTTACTTTAGACGATTTAATTAAAAGACAAGAATGCTGCTCCCTCAGTTGCAGTATCTCTATAGTGGGTATAAAGCTGATCCTAAGTATACAAAGAAAATCAAGTTCACATACTCCTTTTTGTTGATTGTGCAAAATGAATGAGGAAAGTGCTTAACAAAGGCAAATTCTTCTGTGGCAAATTCAGTATTAATGCTTTGGGCCTTTGCAGAATTATTTAATTTCTTTGATTTTGCAGTCTTCTCTTGAGAAGTGCAGTCATATGATGATGTAGATATGGCCCATTTCAAACTGCTTTGTTCTCATAAAGTGTGTTAGTATAATTCATTTCAAAGGAATTTTACTGTGATGTAAATGCAAATAATTTCATTCTATCCATAAATATTGTAAAATGTGGAAGCTTGCCTAATCCAGGGGTAGATCAATTTCATGAAAGCCATGACCTGTAGCCTAATTTAGCTGAATGACCTCTTATTTTCCTCTAAACCAAATCTCTTTAGTTTGGAATAAGTCAATTAGAAACAATACTGAGGTTACAATAATGAGAGCATCTACACATGAGTTTATACTGTTTCAATTAAACTGATTATATAAATAGGCAATGACTAACTTTAGTAGAACTGCAGAAATCTATAAAAGATATCTAACATGTCAAAAGCATGCATGTCTTTAGCCTTATACCTGTTGGCATAGTTACCTTGATTTAGACTAGAGAGTTATGAGAATCAAGAGTTTGTTTCATTCATCATTATTACATACAGTTTTTATGAACACTTTGAACAAAGAAGTTAAAGAGAGTATACTGTTTCAGTATGGGTCCGTTAAATTCAAGTGCCATGAAAAGGTCCTAAATTATCAGCAGCTGAATCTGTTGTAAAGCACTGACTGTGAAAATTGCTTTCAAAACCATGACTTGGTACTTGGACTTTGGACTGAGCAGTAAGCTATACTAAGAGGGTCATACTGTTTGGTACCATTCTTACAATTATAAGCTGGTAAAACAGACCACATGTATGACACGTATGCAATCAGGCCCAGAGTTTTTCAACAAGAATCAGTTTGTTGAAAGATGTATTTGGTATTTATATACTCAATTTAAATTATCTAATATTAAAAAAAAAAAAAAAAAAAAAGAACTAAAACTGTTTAAAGATGGAATATTTATTTCAAAATACTGTTAGAAAAATATTTAAAAACTAATCATATAGCAAAGCAAATGAGTTTGAACCAAACAGAATGCTTCAAATTCAAATTGACTGTAGTAATTTATTTTTTTTCATTTTGACGGGGGGGTGTGGGGGGGAAACAAGTCCTATTTCAATCTGAACTAAAATCCTAAATCTTTTCTTCCTCACTACTCCTATTTCTTATTTCAGAAAATTTACCAAGCAAGCCCTTAATTTGCACAGCTCCACCAGTATGTCAATTTTTTTCTGTGACCATCAAGAACCAAGAACAATTTACACTAACAAGAAACACATTGGAAGAACAAACAAGAGGCAACAATTAATTCTGGGGGATTACTGGTAGAGATATGAGTTTAGGAATGAGCATAGGGTATTTTTCCATTATTGAATTCTTTCAAAGGATTTAAATAGTACTAGTTGTCAAAAAAAGTTGTGCTTTTGCTAGTAATCCTACCTAAAAATGCATTCTAAATTGCTTGCAGACATCCTTACTCTGAAATGTAATGCTAACAACTGATTTGTCAAAATAAAATCAGATTTAGGACTTTGCTTTTTCTCTGCTTCCTGTGCCTTAAAATCAGCAGTGTCATGGACTGTTTGGGCACTTTTTCTAGTGCATGAAGTGCGTCTTTTCATTATCTGTTCATGTGATGGTTAAAAGTACAGGGCTGCCTGTGTGAAACAGTTAAAGAAACCTCCAGCAGACTAAGCTTGACAAACTCATTTCCTGGGAGATACTTAGCCAAACAACATAGGGAGGTGGTTTAAGAGAGAAGAAGAGGTGGAAAAGTGAGTAAAAGTAACTGCACAAATAGATGTTGAAATGTGAGTTACTATTTAACATCACAGGATACAATGTCAGGTCTTTGCTGCTTAAGTGGCCCGTAAACCTATGTTACATGGTGATCTGACTGCGTTGGGGTGAGATGTGATGTTTGAGAAAGGCAAAAACCATGAGAGTGGGTCAGGCTAAGAACCTCCCAGTGATTACTAGGCTGCAGGCAGGTGCTAAAAAAGCAGAAGGGTAAACGTCAGCAACAGATCCCAAAACTGTGATAAACCAAGCCTAGATTGTCTAAGGGGAGCTGCAGCAGCTGCCTTGGTGCTGCCAGGTGCTGCCCACATGCTCTGAGCAGTGTTTGGCAGGAGCTGCATGTCTGGGCAGCCACATGGCTCCTCACTTTTGCCAGGCTGTGGCTGCTCTGGTCCTGTGCAAAACATATCTCTGAAAAGAACAAAGAAGACAAGCAGTGATTCAAGGAGAAAAGTAAGATAAATGGACATACCTTGGGATGTTTTTGGATTGGTATTTTGTTGTTAGAGTGAATTTTATTTATTTTTTTAATAATTAAAAATACTATCCCTTGGGAAAACCTGTAAAACAGATTGATGTTAAATATGAACAGAAGATCTTATAAGTAGAAACAAGACTTTTAGACTGCAGATCTACCAGTAAAGTAATCAATACCAGGACATTATGCTCTGCCCTTGAGGCCAGTTGGCATGATCTGCCCATATTCATCCTGTTAAACTATCCTAGTGCCCACAGCAGCCTGGTTTCACCCAGACTGACCACTGGGCAGGTTTCCAGCCTCAACGTTCTCTTGAAGTGCTTTTAGAGGCAATGCTTAACCAGGGCATATAGTCTGGCCCTATTTAGTTTAGTAGGGTAGATGTAGCCTTAAAGTATACATTCAATCATCTGTTGCCTTAATTCCATGAATTTCAAAGGATTTAAACCAGAAGAAAACTTGCCTTAAGCTGTGCATTTGTGAAGCATGCTCATTATCACATTGCCTTTGAGTTGCACAGCTGTAAATCCATGGAAACCAGAGTAATTCAGGGATGAATCAGGTCCATTATCTCCTTGTGTTTGTACAGCAGTTAGCACAATGCTGCCCTGATCCTGATGGGAATTCATGTTATTTTAGGACAATCAGAGCTTTCATTCATTAAAATAAAGTATATTTTTAGTCAGAACTAGATTCAATGGCAATATATGCGTTGTTGGGGATGTGTGAATGAAGGGGAAGGCACAACTGATCCCCTACCACATGACTCTGAGCACACATATCATATGCCTAAGAGATTATCTCCTCTCCTGGTCAGTGTGGTTGTGAAAAGATGACTAATGGGGACCTTGGAACCTCAAACTGAAGACAAAGAGCACAAACTCTGAACTTCGTAACTTCTTTATAAAATAAGTTGAACAATTTTTGGGTTGCTCAAGATGTGAGACCTAATATCCTATTTTACAACATTTGGGGTTAATATTTTTATGTATAGTGCCTTTGCTGAAAAGTAATAAATCAGATGCCATGCCATTGATTTTCATGGAAAGTTAGATCTCAAAGATGTGATTTGGTCGACACTATTTTTCCCCCCATGCAAACAAAACAAACCAGGAACACTTGAAAAATCAAGTACTGTGCTTGCTTCATGTTCAGAGGTGCTTGTTCCAGCTTTTTTATGAAATCTTGTTAAGACTGATAGGTCTAGTAAATTCTAATGAGATACATGTGTGGAACATATATAAAGACATTACACATGTCTTACAAAATATTTGCTATGTAAAGGACCTAACTGTGAATTTGTTATTCAAAGTGGAGGTAAGTCCTAGGAGAAGACAGAAAAAGCACCAGTTGCAGATTGTAATCCTAGCAGGCCTTTTTGCTAGTTCCTTTAAGTTAAAAGCTGAAATGCATGTACTAGCTTCAAGTTATTTTCACAGATATAAATGGGGAAGATTGAATATCACTTGACATTAATCTCAGTGTCCTGATATGACAAAATCACCATTAAGCCTAGTAAATGTGAGCTGATGGTCACAGCTAAGAAACATTAGTAGCACATAGTTTTACAACCAAAAATTATGAGCAGTTCTTGCTGTAGCTGTAACAAGAAGTTCTAAAAACTGACACGTGAAACTAGGGAGCTGACTTTCCAGTCCTAACTTACATACTAGGAAAACATAAATGCAAAGATTAAGTTATTTCAAAGCCACTAGTTTGTTTTTCTTCAAGCCACTTAAATATCTCACTGAAACATAATCTTAAAAATCCTTGCAGTGAAAAAACACATCCTGGAAAGACTGTTAATTTCATTTAACACTTGAAAGTCCTATTCTGATGCTATTCTTTATTCTGCAGGCAATCCCACAAATCCTGCTTTACTTAGTAATTAACAGAACAACATTTGGTTTGACGTGAAGGTAAATTATTCTGGGTGTGACTATTAGGGAAAAGTCTGAAACTTCCGTAGCTCTAAGAAAGATTAATTTCCTTCCAGAAGTGAGTTGCCTGTAAGTGTCCCTTCAGTGCGAATCCAGAGATGTGCTGACAAAGGAGCATTGTGCCTTAGAGTTACCTGACATGTGTGTGCCCTTTCCCTGTAATCCATGAATTTGTTCTATCACATCTGGAGTGCTGAAGCCTGACAGCCTGGCTTTAATGTTCCCATGACTATGTCAGAATCCACAAGTTGATGAAGCTCTTAGCATTTTAGGACCAATGATGTTTGCAGTTAAGTGCATCAACAGGAGTGGTGGTAGCACTGTCTTTGCCCAAGCAAGATAGCATGCAGTGTGTTTCACTAACGTGTCCAGGAGTTAGTCTCTGTTTTAGCCTTCTGAAACATTATTAGTTCAGACCATTGACAGTCAGAGAGAGAAGCTATGGGCAGTATCAAATTAACTGTCATAGTAACATCTTGCAAATTCCATTTAAAAACTAGTCCTTGTAGATCACAATATGTAGTTAGATCACAATACTTAAAAGTAAACATTTTTTTAATTGGACAATGTAAGCTCCTGTAAATTGCTTCAAGGCTGCTTTTCACCCCAGTGAAGTGGTTAATCATCTGTGCAGTATTTGTGTGATATATACTGTGTACTCTCTGCTGTGTGAAAATAGGCTTGATGGCTGGGCCTAGAGACTTGTGGTAAACAGAGTTAAACGCAGTTGACGATTGGTCACAAGTGGTGTTCCCCAGGGCTCAGTACTGGGGTTAGTCTTATTTAACATCTTTATCATCTTTATTATTGAGTGTACCCTGACTAAATTTGCAGACAACATGAAATTAAGAGGAAGTGTTTATCTGTTTGAGACTAGGAAGTCTCTACAGAGAGATTTGGACAGGTTGGATCAGTGGGTTGAAGTCAGTTGTGTGAGGTTTAACTAGGCCAAATGCTGGGTCCTGCACTTTTTCTTTATTGGAAAAATGGACTTCTTTTACTGTACAAATAGTAAGCATTTTCTGGGTAGGTCTAGACAAACATACACTAGAAGTGAATAGTAGAAGGGAAATGGCTAACACTGGTTTAAATGAAAACATATTAAGACAGATCTCTTAACTGAAGATTTCTTTCTGAATTATTATTCTATTTAATGGTGTTATGCCAATAAAGCTAAGATTTATCAAGGAAATGTGAGATATTTGTCCTGAGAACTTAAAAGGTAAAGGAGATCTCTTTTTTAACCTGGTAATGTTCAAAGTTAAAGGAAGAAAAGTAAAATAAACATTATCATTTTGCATTAGGAAACTAATCCTATCCTTGGTTGCACACAGCTCCAATTGACCTCTGAGTCATTTCCCCAGAAAGAAAATGTTGCCCTAAATAAACAATAAACTGGTAGGAAAAAAAAAATCTAAATTTTCCCACATGAGGAAACAGTATAAAATTTATGTTGAAGTCAAATCAAAGAGGTTGATTCCCTTTATAAAGATAGCTTTTCAAGATGGAAATAAATTCCTGCACAGTATTTCTAGAAATAAGAACTAGTGTAAAATCTCTGTTGAAAACGGCAATGGAAGCATGTGCGTGGTTTATAAGTGTGATGCCATCACTGGGTGCCATCACCTATTCTTGGGAAACTGACAGCTTTTGACAACAAGGAGCTGGAAGAGACTGCAGTGTCATGTAAGCAAGAAATCTAAATATCTATTATTTACGAAGTGATTACAATGAGGATTTTCATACCAACCAGCAAAATTACACTATTATTGAAACTAGAGGGTATGTTTATGGTCATGCTAGTAGGATCACAACCTGTTTCCTCATCCTTAGTCACAGCAAATAAAAAGCTCTGTTATTTGGCTCCCTCAAACGAGTCCTCTACATTGAAGATTCCACTGAAATTGCAAAAACAGTGACACTGGAGTTCATACCCATAAAAAATTAGGAAAATGGCATTGACATTCACAGAGATACACCAGAATTACATTTTTGCATCAGTAGCCCTTTGAGTAGATTTTCCTACATATGTGACACTGTGAAGGCAGAGAGGTCACAAGCCTTCCTCTTGCCCAGAGCCATTATGTTATTGCATTCAGCATTCAATAACTCCATTGCTCCCACACTGCTGGCAGTAGTAATGTTCAAATAGCTTTATTACTTACATCTTTAAATATGAATAGCCTTTGGGTTGTCCTGAGAAGACTGTAGCATTAATACAGTAATTACGCCATGAAATTGCCTCATTTAATCTTTGAGTTTGGCTTGGGTATAATGGCTGTTTGACATCCCAAATAGAGGAAGAATAGTCAAGAAGTCACAGCAAGGGATTCATCACAACCCACAGCTGATACAGAGACAGTAGATAAAACACATTTTCAACGGAGTACTCACGCACATGCATACATAGACACATCACTACCAAAGCATGCAAATATTTGCATGTAACAACAGTTAAAGATGAATTTTCTTTTAGAAAGTGTTTGCATCTACAGTGGTGACCTTGACCAACGCCACAGAGCAAGATGGCATTAAGACTGTAGCTGCCTCGTTATCTGATGAGTATATTTCTACTTAGATCTGGCAAAACTGCTTTCCTTGTTTTCTCTCTATATATTTGTTTTTCTCCCTTTATATTTGCTTTAAGGCAGAACTGACCAATTTAAAGTTTAGAATTTAATATTAGAACAAAAGCTTTCTGTAAATATCTTCAATTTATTGTGTGATTATTGCTGCCAAAGCCAGTTTATGTAAACTAACACACTGTTGTTATGACAGTTTTAGGAACTTTAGTAACTGTTGAGTTTTGAGCAGGCATTTCAACGGGTATGTATCATTTATAGAGTCCTAGAATGGCTTAGGCTGAAAGGGACCTTATTATTCATTTAATCCAACATCCCCACCATAGGCAGGGATGCCTCTCAACTAGACTAGGTTGTTTAAGATCTCATCCAACCTGGCCTTGAGCAGCTATAGGGAGGCGGCATTTACAGCTTCCCTGGAAAATCTATTCCGGAGACTCACCACCCTCATACTCAAGAATTTTATTTATTTTTTTATAGTTAGTTTTGAGAAGTTTTTTTTGTTAATACTTGATGTGGTAATTCAGGAATTTGTTTTGATCCTGATTTATAATAAATTGCAATATTTTAAACAAAGAAAATATTTTAAATGTTTTTATTGTAATATTCAGTATTGTTTTTCAGTATTCAGTTCAGTATTTAGCTGAGGTTTTATATTTATTTGCGATAATTCCGTATCTTACAAAAAAATCGAATAAAGCTCTCAACAAAACCTTATTCTAAATGAAAAGTCAAAATATTAATTTCACAAATGGGAACATAATGTTTCAACATGAGTACATTTGTCTTTAGAGAACTTATTTGCCTAGAGACAAAAAGGTGTCTTTAAAAAAACAAGGTGCATTTAAAAAATACACAATAAACTTTAGTCTATATTTCAGTGTTATAGGTGAACAAAGTTATTTTAATTTTATCTTAATTGTCACTAACTCTATTAAACCAGCTGCATAGCTAAATTAAAATGACACACTATAGTTTGTAAAAAAAATACTGAGCTAATTTGTATTCAATTCACACAATTTTAACAGTATTTATTTTTTTGTGTATAACTGGACAGTTCTTTCTAATTCTGTTTAACTTGTTGGAGGTTTTTTTATGTTACCAAGCAACGCAATATGTAAGGTTTGCTTAGAGTATGTAAAAACTACTGTTAAAAAAAACAAAGTCATAGTCTATGTTAGCACATATCAAACAAAATGGAATCTTGTTAAAATAACTGACAATTATGTGGTTTTATCCTGATAAAAATATTCCTGAAGACTGTTGTCTGGGCCCTGTTCTATCCATATGTTAATTATTTGTCTTTTTGATGAGTATGAGTGAAAAGCCATGTTGTCACTTGAAATTAGAGAAAATAATAGTTGGTACTCCTGGATTTTTTTCAAGGATTCTCACCCATTTGTATAAGTCTTCCTGAATAGCTTGACAAAAGAAGGGGGGTTTTGCAAATCAATTTCTGCCTGCACATTCCCCAGTTTAACTCATTATTATAGAATTTTCAGATAATATATTGACTTTACAGTGCCTATAAATGTAGTATAACTCCAGAAGTATGTAGAAAAATTATTCACTGTCCACTGGCAGTTTTTCACAAACTTCTGAAGGAAAATACATTCAGAAACCTAGTTGATTTGTAGAATAAAAAGGGGAAAAAAAAAAAAAGTAAATCAAATTATTTTAAAAGTATTATTAACTGAGGTCTGGTCATGCCTGCTTGCTGAACTGAGCCCTTCCTTCCTTCCTTCCTTCCTTCCTTCCTTCCTTCCTTCCTTCCCTCCTTCCTTTCCTTCTCTCCTTCCTCCTTCCCTTCTCTTCCTTTCTCTTCTTTTTCTTCTCTT